>JASANG010001527.1:0-192127 GCA_030248215.1 Enoplolaimus lenunculus | reverse complement strand
TATCGGGCCTTTTAAAATTAGAAAATGGCAAATTCACCAGAATTTTTAAATTTTGGACGTATTTCGTATGGTTTTAATTCATATCGGGCAATAGCAACATATATAACGGAAAATTCCGACCAATTTTTTGCCTAAAAAGAGCACAATATCCGGTATTTGTGGACGAAAATAGACACCAATTTTTACCAGACACAAAAACGGGTATCCTATTATACCCTGGTAGATGAGCACTAGCCAAATTTGCACGTCCCAAATTTAAATTACCTTTAATAATTATAATCTATGCACATATAAAAGTCAGTGGGTATAATTTATTCATAGAACAAGATAACTATAAAGGTAACGTCAATCTGACGTATAGGGAATATTCATAAGAATTATTATGTAGGTAATAAAATACAAATTACTCCTTTTACAGCGCAGAACTTCAATAGTTTCTGCTTAGCGTTCCAAGATGCATTGATAATCAAATTGTGATGGTTTATTTTGACAAATTTGGCAAAGTAAGCTATTGGGAAGTGGCGCGTTACTTGTATATGTTCATGAATCTTGTTTCGGTCATGCGTCGGATATCAAATTAGCAATCCAGGAGTATTGTAGAAGCCCATTACGTAAAAACCTATTAAAAATTTCTTTTACTTATTAACTATATAATGCAACAATTCTAATGTCCATGCTGTTAAACCTATTTTAATCAGATGGTGCGAGTTTGATCTTGCGTCATTTTTGTATACCTAGCAATGCAGAGCATGTATATTTCAAAATGCTCAGTACTATCGACGTCGGAACGTTTTTTGCAGGAGTGCCAAAAAAATGAGTAGTTATTTTCATGCTAAAACGGCAGCTCGTCACTGCATACTCATATCTGACCATTCAAAAACGAAGCAAATAAGTCGGGATTTTGCAATGTTTATTTTAATTCTTCGTTTAGGTGAAAAGTATTCAAGTGTATGCCAGCAGAATGCTGAACGTCAACTAAACTGCGGTTGTCAACATGACTGAAGCCAACAAAGCACACATTGCAACAAGTTCATTAACTTGCCGGATATTGCTTTTATAACTTCAAAAAATTTATACCATCATTTGTAATTATCCTAAGTACAATCGAACTAATGTACTTTACTTTTACATATTTTTCTGTCACACATGTAATGTAAATGTTTGCAGGTGACCGTGTTCGTTCACAATCTTTATTTGGTTACAATAGCACTAACATCCAGGTATAGATGACGAGTGTTATTCTAGGGGCGTAAAACAGAATATGTCTCAGCATATTTCTATTTGTCCTAAGGCTAAGTCAAAACTTCAGTGTAAAAATAAGTCTATAACTAAGTCAAAGCCTAAGCTAAAATAACAGCTTTAACTCGAGCCAGGTATGTGCTGAGATCGGCCATGAATCGTCTCGGTCTCGATCAACTTCTGGTCATCGCCAAAAAAATAAAATTATCAAACTAAATTATTTCCAATACTTTTTAAGTCGTTTTTGTTTTTCATAGTTTTTGGTGTGTTTTCAGAATATCTAGTAATAAGCATTGCGTAACTATGAAAATTCATAGATTCATAGCGAAATTGTATTCATCAGGCATTACTTGCTTCAATAATATATAACATCTGGTTTTTGCAGGTCTACCGGTATTTGCTGAATCTTCGAGTTCTAGTGTCGGTTCCGAACCACCGAGACTCACGAAACCGAGACGTGCCAAATACAGTGACTTGCCGAAAATGAGACCTAGACTCCCATCCCCGATCTAACTCACCTCTGACCTACAGAAAACTAGGCGCCCTTAAAAGGAACATGAACCGAACGAATATATTGCAGCTGAACGCAACGCTACGAAAATGTAGAATAATATATGGTCGTAAAAATAAATTGGTGTGAGATGTTCAACTTTGTCATGTTAACAGTTTGGGTATTGTAAGCCACGGAAGAAAACATTGTAAGCTACGTTCTGATATCTAAATGCAATCTTGTATTAGATTTGAATTCATTATCCGTCTCCGGTCGGAGATTAGATTATCCGGCTCCGGCTCCGTCAGTTTTTGGTATCCAGTTGCACCCTGTGGTTAGTGTATCGAAGACCTACGACATAAGATTGGGTGCACTTATAAGACATCAACATTTTATGTTTCTAAAAATAAAAAACAACAAATTTCAAACATTTTGTCGTAATGTAATCTCGATGTCGGTAGTTTTATATTTTTCAACACGCATTCTGCTGGTTTATGATATGATCTTAGTTTTCACTTTCTGCTGTATTTACACATGGGCACCGGATTTCCGGATATCCCGATGTGTGAAAAATATACGGATATGTATCCGGATATCCGAAATGCTATTGTGTAAAATTTTTTTGGAACAATTGTATTGCTTCACCAATAAAGTAGTTGAAGCTGGCAACAATAAATTCTGTATTCAAACCTCTGTCAGAATATTGAACTAAATTTTTGACGATTTTCGTGAGTTTCGGTATATACTGTTTGTAAAATTTAGAGCTGTTTCACATTTAAGACTTAGCTTAATGTATTTCTAAGCCAACTGTCATTAAAAGTTTTATGTTTTGCTGCGTTAATTTATTTAATTTCCATTTGCGTTTAAAAATTTTGCTTTTCTCTTAGTAAATTCATAGCTCTGTTTGTTTCAAGAGTTCCTAGTGTGAGAATTTAATACACGCTTGCAAATTTTTTTGTAATTTATACCGTAGACGAAGCAAATCCACTTCATTATTTTGAGAGAAAGGTTAATTAGCATTAACATATAAAATGAAAAAACTAGTGGAAAAAGTGCTCCTAATAGTCGCTTGTAAAGTTATATGTTTCTTTATCTCAACATGTAAAAGTGTAAAACTAGGGTTGAATCCTATTTCAAAGATGTCTTAAATTCAAACCAACTAAACCTACAACGCGTTTAATTTTGACAACAGTTTGCAGACTGCATTAATGAAACATATTCGCAACTTTACATGGCAGTAAGTCTTACTCGCCAATACAAATATTTTTGTATACGCATGAAGACTCTGAAATGGCACAAGATGTGCATTTTGTCATTTCAAATTTGACCGATTCCTCGCAAATATTTTTAATTTTATCTGAAATCTAATTTCAAGTTAGGATTGGAACTCACTATTACCGCTAGATTTCGAATATCTACGCTTTAACTGGAAGAGGCTCTCATGTCTTGTACAAATTTTACGCACACAGGTGCGTAATAAAATGCAAACAATGCGCGTTGAAATTGGTAAACACAGTTTTTGATCCATTGCACTTAGCATACTCTACGCCGGAACAGTTAATAGATAGTTACTACAAAATTACATCAATGTCGTGGCATCTACGAGGAACATTTCGCATACCCGCGGGACAGCGCAATAGACTAATTGGTAACCGGGCTTAAGCTTTTAATTAGCAGTCAGAGTGTAACCAGAGAGTATTAAATAGAAACAGATAGTGACCAAAATATCGAAAGCACAAAACGGCTATGCAAGGATAAAACTTTAAAAAATATTTGATTTTTTAAGTTATTTACAACTAACAATGGCTAAAAAAGCAAATGAATTCCTGCATTTCTATAACGGAAACGAACATTAATCATTACCGGAAAAACATATCCCGATAGACTTTGATACAACGTTTACTGATTAAATACCCTTTCTGCGCAGACAAAAATATTTCTATTGGCGAGTAAGACTTACTGCCATGTAAAGTTGCGAATATGTTTCATTAATGCAGTCTGCAAACTGTTGTCAAAATTAAACGCGTTGTAGGTTTAGTTGGTTTGAATTTAAGACATCTTTGAAATAGGATTCAACCCTAGTTTTATACTTTTACATGTTGAGATAAAGAAACATATAACTTTACAAGCGACTATTAGGAGCACTTTTTCCACTAGTTATAATATATTTGTATTATGCAACTAAAATTTTATGCCGACCTTTGCGAAATCATATTCTGAACGTTTTCACACTGTTTCAGCACTGCCCTGTTCATGTTTATAAGCACGTAACCCCTTCTCACATTGAGTTGCCTATAGACAACTCAGCGCAGTGTATATACGGTAAATAATATACATCGCACCGTGTTTAACAATTGCAACACGTATACATAGTACTAAATCACCACAAGACGTGAGAGCCCCCTCGGGCTCGAGCGTTAAGCTCCTATAGCTGAGTGGTGATGGTATACGCCTCCCACTCCAGTCACTGGAGTTCGAATCCCAGCATAAAAGTATATCTCAGGGGAAATAGAAAATATTCATGTGAGAGAGGGTTAAACGAGAGCAAAACGATTAAAAGAAACGCTCGTCACGTTGAATGATTTGGCCAATGTAAAGAACAGAAGCGGAAGAGTATTATAAGCCTAAGCCTAAAGTGTAAGAATGGGCATATTCCAAGCCTAAACCTAAGCCAGGCGAAAAATTATTCCAAACTTTACTCCTGATGTTTACACGGGCGAAAGATTTAATAATCCACAGCAACCGCAAACCTTTATATAAATGGTAAATTTTTCAGTCTACTGTCTTTGAAATCTTGTCATCTACCAGATATATAATATATATATTTACAGAAACAGCCCACAGTGGAGTAATGCTAATCAAACATTAGACGCCTTTGTTCGTGACACATCAAACAGCGGCCTTCAAAGTATGCCAAGCAGTTTTAGGCCTGTCCGAAATACAAAGCCCCCTCCTTATTCCGGCCGACATAATATACCGGCGGATCTGGTTTCACCAATGGCAGTCTATGCGACACCGTACACAAATCATGCACCGTCTAATACATTTGGTAGGAAAGAACACTATGTATAATGAACTTCGGCCAATGTAAAGAACAGGTGCGGAATAGATAATAGAAATACCGGAAATTGCGTTATGTTTATGTCATAAATTAACGTTAATCCCGTATAAACGACGTAAATTTTCAAAACAGAGATGCTGCACTTGATTTTAATAAACTGACACAATTATCCAAAATCGTAAAATTTTCGCGCCTTTTATCTTGTCTTTGAAATTTTAGAAAACCCGGTGTATATGTGCACGTTTCAAACGCATTGGTGGAAAATAAAACATCTTTGAAACAACCGCCATACTTATTAATATTGCGTTAACTCTATAGACTAATATCTATGTTTCAAGAACAGCTAAAAACTTATTTAAGTTCGCAATTTTACGGATAAGGCCAAAAGGTAGTCTTTTTCGCTCGCATAAACACTTAATCTGATTAATTTACTCGCTAAACATAACAATATAACAGTGAAAGTACAAAAACTTTGACTTTCGTTAAACACCAGCATTTTCTGCTCACGAGAATCAGTCCAACATTGTCGATCGCCAAAATTTTGTCAATTTTCAGCAAAATTTTCAGAATTTAGCATATAATATATAACAAATTTGTTTGGAAGCTACGCATTATTCAGATTTACCATTTAATTTTTAATGAATATATACTGCCAATAAGTTGCACTTTCCATCAGAATACAGACATTCTGTACCGGAAAATTTCTGAGTACGCAGTTTAGTAAAACGACTGTATCAAATGCAGCATCCTTTATAAACACTGGCTTAGCGAGCATGACATTTATGCTCACTACATAAACCTCAACGAAGACTCGTAACTCATTAATACATCGCGGTGCCGATCCAAACAAAGAGCTCGAAAAACCCAGCAATAAAACTATACAATTATATAAGGCAAACAATAACCCAATGTAAATAACTTCAACCACTATTTGCAACCCAATTTCCAATCAACAAACAGTAACATTTTGTACTCCGCAAAAACTGCAGAATCGCTCATAAAAACAAAACCAAAATAAATATGCAAATAAAAACTATTATAATCGTCCGAATTCACTATTAATTCCAGCGGTCAACTAGACAGTGATCCATTTTTGCCCAACTGCAGTACCCCAGGAAATTATATTCACAAATACTATAGATAAATCAAAAAAGTTAAAACGACATTAACCCTTTTATGGGTCATCCACGTTATAACGCGCTCGCTAAGTTAAAAATTAGTCCAACCACCCGGTATGGATCTGTGTACAAATTGAAACTGCAACTAGAGTGTACGTACAATTTTATGCGGTACGTAGACACCATTAATTGTCCCTACACTGTCCGAAGGGAGTTGGGACAAAAGGTAAAAATTAAGCATAATAAATAAGTGTATATGTGTGTTTGTGTTGTTGTAATGTATGTTTTCGATGCTATATGAACACAGTGCAATATGTCTTTACGTCCACGTTAGGGACTACCGGACATTATAATGGTCTCGTAATAGAGTGTTAAAACGACGTCGGGTCTTACTAAGACCCAGACATTTTTTTGCAGTAGCGCGTGCAGTATAACGTGGATGTTCCATTATGCATGAATATCTTAAATTCCAAATAAGAACTAATTTCAAAATAGGATGTAACTACCGCCATAAAATACACAAGCTTGACGAATACGAATAAATGTTATACTAATATGAACCATTTTTGCGATTAACATACTGAACGTTATCTGAGATCTAATTTCAAACTAGAATGTGAGCACCGCGCAAGGATAAGGGTACATACATTTGATAAATTAATAAACCTAAAAATGACCTAAATCTTTTAGGATCCAATTTAAAACTAATATATGAACTCGAGCCCCGCAATCCCTCGTAACACCCCGCTGTTAAAGATTCAATTCTCATCATAAACTCAGGGACAGACATTATGACGACATATATCCAGGCAGCTTCATACGCATAAACACACGAGTAGTGAAAAACGAAACTAAAATACACAAAAAGCCTAGCCCAATTAAAATCGTTCGATTCAGTCGTGGCATGAGTGGCTTATTGGTTTGATCTAAAATAATAAATCCAATGCCTCCAAGTGAAAACATAAACGACGCTGCAAGGCCTTCCATAATGTATTGACCATTGACACGATATGGCATAAACGCTACCGGCCTACAATTAAAAACAGATGTGAGATGATGATTAGCTCTGAAATTTATACTTTTATCGGCAACATAGGATAGCAATAAATTGCCAAACTGTGCAGTTCAATCATATAAGCGGCCCATATTAGGCTGAAGGCTGTACCACTGTCCCATGACAACAGCGAGCAGGAGAGTAATATAAGTAAACCAGCGATCACCATGACAACAGCGAGCAGGAGAGTAATATAAGTAAACCAGCGATCAAAACACTCCTGCTTACATATACTTGACTTCGAGGACTTTTTACTACCCTCACAAATGCAAACTAATGCATACAAAAAATATCTTGCACAGGGTTCTGAATGAGCTACCGCTATACGGAGCCTGTCTCGATTTCAAGGGACCCTAAGCAAGACGGAGGGCTGTCGCGCATTAACCTCCACCAATAATAAATTACTGAAAGAACCAAAATTTCTAATAGTTAAATTACTGTGGTTTTGGAGCTCTAGCATCAGAATGGTTTAGTGCGGAGGGTTCAGGTGCGGCAGCCGCCCATTCTACTTAGTAATTCCTCTACGACACCACTTGTTTTGATTATGATTGTACATGTAAAATATAATTGAAAATTTGCTTCCTCACATTTCAGTTTTGTGCTTGGTTGCTTTTAACTGTCCTGATTAGCACTAGCTTTATTGGTACTAAATTCTGTTGCAGAACGATCTGTATATTGTTAAAAAAGTTTTTACTTGTTTAATAATAATAATAATAATACATCATAGACGAATGGTACATCGGGACGGCCCTCAGAGTAACATTGACAAAGACTCAAAGTTTGGGTTTGTGCTGTTGTGCGACATGTATTGTGGTTTTAAGTTTAAGATAACAAAACACCAGTCATTGAGCAGTCTTTCCCTACACAATAGGTTGGTGAGGGTGATATAAAAATTGACCCTCATACAAGTGCTTCGAAAGGCGGTTAAATTTCAAAACCTCCAATTTTGCGGCTGCGTCCAAGCTTTGACGCTAAATGGCAAACCCCCACTTTCAACCTCTCTCACGCAATTACCCATGCGTTTTAGAAACTGACCTTGAATTCCCACGCTCATCAGTGGTCGATCCAACACTTGGAGGCTCAACGATTACGTCATAAATGATGCCACCACAAATCAAAAAATAGGTCGCCAGCACCACGCCGAACACAACCATTGCCGACGGCATTCGCACCCATGTTGGCTTGCGGATTTTCAGGTTTGGCGGATCCAACAGCGAAAAGTATAGCAGCTTAACTATGGATTCCATTATATACAGAATCTCTGGTTTAAATTAATGGTACACGGTGCGACACGTATTTTTACTCAAAGATCGTTTAATTTGAAAAATAGGCTTTCATAATGTTCCTGTCGAGCTGGATAAATGTAACCCGTTAAATGACCCGTCTTTCAAGCCAGGTCCAATGCTTAATTCTGAGGTTGACACTTTTTAGCCCTATTCGGAAAATCGTAGAGAATAGACACATCAAATTTAATTCAAGTAGTCATTTGTATACCAAGTTGATATTTTACATTGAAAACCTACCATATTTAAAAAATCAACACTAATACAAAATTGACATAACCATTTCACATACAATATAGACATTTTTGCCTATTAATGGATAAAAACAGCTATTTTCATTGCTCCGCCTAACCACACAAACGTGTTCTGCGAATTGGTCAGCGTACAACCCAAAACGTTTAGCACGCTCTTTATAAAAAGAAAATACCGAAACCGAACCAAGTAGTACACCAACAATTAATTTTACTATAAATTTTAACGGCATTTTGTAAACATGAAGCAGTCAAACATAACAATCAATGCTAACAGCATATTTTGTGAAAACTAAATTTATTGCAAATTTAAGTATCGCAACTTCGAAAACAGGGAATAAATCGAAATTCAAACGCGCGCTTATGCAGCTTTCTAATTCGGTCAAAACACCACCCTGTTTCATCCATGAGATACAATACGTGTATAGAACAGGGCAGATCGTGTTCAGACAGGGCTGTAATAAAGTCATTTAAGTTATAGACTAACTTTTTTGTTCAGGTTTACGCTTAGGCTGAGGCTTAGGAATACGCTCATCCTTACGCTTAGGCTTAACAATATGTTTATACTACTGTTCCGGCCCTGTTCTACACATGGGCCATACGTAGTACACGAAACCATAGCTACCAACGGGTTTAAAGAAAAAAATAAGTAAGCGTTGTATGTTTAAGGCATGTATCGGTATTCTTGAAACACTAATGAGTAACCGTACTGCAGCACTGCAGTTTAAACAGAAGCGCTGCATTAAGCAATACAGTATTTCTACTTAGAACTACAATATGCTGTTTGCAACACACATTCAAAATAATAAACCTGCTATCGTAATTAAAATTTCACATCCTTCCGCGACCAAAACCACCACGCTGAAAAATCAGTCATAAATATGTCAATAATCGCTAATACGAATGCTATTTTAAAATGTTTTATACAATTTCAAAACTTTTTTGTACATGGCACTCAAAACCCACTTGGGAGTTCCTTCAAAATTATAGAACGTAACTACCACGCTTTTCGAAATCCTGGCTACGTCAACTCTACATTTCAAAACGGGAAATCCAAATTTCTAAAGCACCTGTAATCACTGCAATGCAAAGCAAGTACCCAAAAAATAACTGCCTGAAATTATGCACAGCTACAGACTTTGAAAGGTTTGAGCAAATGATACAAAATCAGTGCAATCATACACACTACCATGCAAACCGAGCAAATGTATGACTACTCAATATGCCGTATTCACAAAAATCACATGTGGTCGTTTATGCAACTTACGAAATCCATTTGTGCAGTTCCGGCTCCTGCTTCACCAGTTTTATCAAAGCCGCCGCCAACTAAACAATAAAAACAATGTTTCTCAAGCTCAGCATGATCTAATAAGGGCCAGAGGGCGAGTGCAGGTGTATACGCAGGTTTGTTTTTAGCGGGAGCCGTTCCCATACAAACACAAGTTGGAAGAGAGGGTCCGGACCTGTTATTTAAATTTTCAAAAAACAATCATTGACAATACAGGACTGTTGTTGATATTTTAGTAAAATATATGCCATGATTCTGCAAAGTAACAGTACCGATTCATACAAGTTTGGCGTGTTGAGGCACCTTTTCGCTATCACATGCTGTTCAACCATTTTCGTCTATGAATTAAATGAGCCAGGGAAGCGGTACCCCCTGCGTACTCCAGCGAACAGAAAAGCGAGTGGACCCCCACGAAATCAACACTCAAATATGAAACTTCGCAAAATGCCAATGAAATAAAATGAGAATCGCATACAGACGCCAAAATTTTGCCGATTGTGAACATTCAACTGATTAATATCAACAAACGCATTTGGCACTTCACGGCATAACCTGCTAATCCTGCGCCCTAATGCGCATGCACTCATGTGCAGTACCAGTTTAAGCGCAGTGGCGTGCGTAATTGTTACGGGGCTAAGGGGATTAAACCCCCAATAATTTTGCAACAACTTATTCTACTGTAATTTTTGTGACATTTTATGTTGACTAGCACTAAAAGCGCGCCTTGTTTGTTTCTCACTTGCAATGTTAACCCCTAAGAACAGCAAATATACTTACCGCCTCTTCTATATTGATCACGTCCAGTGTCATCCATTTTTCCGCCAGGTACTAAAATTAGAATAGACAAAAAGACGCCAAAATAAGTGAAAATAAAAATAGCCCGGGGAATGGATTTTAGACGGGACCAAAACTCCGCCCCGAAACTACGCTAAGACAGGTATCAAGTACACTTGATGCACTGCATACGCAATTGATTTAGCAGATCGAAAATTATACATTCATGCAAGTGCTATCAGGTTATAGGTTTCACAATAGACGAATACATTGGCAGCAACCGCGAACTGATTTCTTTGAGAATATGTTAGGGGCGTTAATTCCAATTGCGAATCCAGGGTGATTTTGCCGAATCGTAACATTGACTTCGAGAAATCCCTTCATATATAGATGAAAGTATTGTATAAAATTAAAACTGTAGCCATTTGACAAGCTGACAGAGTAAGCCCAATATTACGCAGGCAATCGAAAATCTCAAGTATGAAATATGGAAATTTGAATTCGCTAAACACATAGCACGGTCCATAACCGCAAAACACTGTATTATTTTTCGATGTCATCCTTGAGGCTGAGAAAAATACGGGTAAGGTCACCTAACATGTAAAAATTCTCAAACTGGTAAAAGCTTCAGAGGAATATTTCTATTTCATTGTCATTTAACGTAGATTCTGTAGTATCTGAAGACGATGTGAGGAGTGAGGCAAATCCCCAGCTAACAGTGGAAGAACCTTTGGTGAGGTTAAATGCAAAAGGGCAAGAGAACAGTAAATTAATATCGTTTTGCGTTTAGGGCTTCAACAGGGGTAGGGGTCCGAGTGGGTGATGGAACTTGGATATGTTTCGGGCACCTGTCCCTTCACTACGAAAACCCCAGATTCATTATTTCCGGTTCGAAGCTGAAAAACCCGATAAGCTGCAGCACGAAAGTTGATGTCAAAACTTTTTTCAAAATATTCTACAACGCATGAGCATATTTATACAAAATATTTCCTCTTGGACAGTGATATAGACAAGCAAATCCAACGAGTACTACCTCCCATGCCAGGCCGACCAGCCATTCCCCCGCGTTGGGTTTCTGGTCGCGTCTGTCGCTTCATAGTTGCAGGTACAATTTCTGGAGGCAAATGCAAATAGTCGCGCAAATATTGAATCCCGTCATTGTTCAAGTACCAATAATAATGACGCCACGCAAACTCTTCTTTCACATACCCTCGACTTTTCAAACTCTATAAAACAATACGTATGTACATACTACGTCGTATGATTAACAAGCGCATATTATGAAATGCCAGACGTGAACGTTTATCTTGATATTGATGAATGTTCGTGAGCGGAGTGAGTGGGCAAATTTTGGCGCCTGTGTGTAATTTTTTATTTTGTAACATTTTACATTCTTTCGTTTTGCGGTTAACAATTCCGGGGAGATGGAGGCTGCCCCCACCCGCTGGATACGCCTTACTTGTACCCATTGGCAACAAACGCAGGCTGGCACAACAAGTTTGTTCAAAATACTCGGTTACATTGCATTATACGGAGATAAACATCTGCCAAATCAAAGTACAACGCTACAAGCCCGATGTACTGTCGCATGTGCGACTGATATTCACAAACAAACGCAGGCGCGTAAACTCTATCGATCTATCAACTGTTTAATACACCGAGAAAAATCTACGTATACGTACTCTTAGATAGACAAGACAGGAATCGAATATATAAAGCCCTGAGCGTTCGGACAAACTAATATGTTACATATATGCAGATTGCGGAAATTGCATACATTTTTTGACATTTCAAGTACTATTACCAAATCTTATATCACCATCCATAAAGGCTATCATAATCTACTCTAAAACTGTAAAATTCGAAAACATATACATACGCAATCAATTTATCTGCAATGAAAACGAGAAGAAAAGTAAAATGTAGATTGATATTATATAATACATATTGACATTTCAAGCTATTACGTATCAAATCTATTGTCAACATACATAAAGGCATCCATAATCTTTTAAAACTCCTTAAACTCGACATTCACAGTAGCGCACGAATTTTTTCTAGTGAATACCAAACTCACCTGCATTGCTTTTATCACATGCAGATTTGGAACTGTTTCTATCAACGGATGCTTTGGACAATGATGATCCTTTTTGGCAACCATAACACCTTCTTTAAACAAATACTCATAAATTGCTTGACGATTCTTCTTCGGCATTAACATGGCTTCAATTTCAAGTTATTCAAATATTTAATTAAAAATTTCAATATTCAGAGCGACTACTTTTATTTATATATTTACTTTACACGCTCACATTAACCTGAATTGAACTGATTTGAAAGATGGCCAGAAAACATTAGCGGAATACCGTATAATTCAAGACTGCAAAATTTTGGTTGAGGATACATCGAAACAATTTTCCAGTGTACCTTAGCCTGCAAAAAACTTGGCGCACATGACGTTTGTTAGTGATATGGTAGTATATACATATCGATTGAAATGAAAACCCAAAGTAGAAGAAGTCCACGGAAAGCAAATAAATTTTAACAACTACTTAGTTTAAGTTCACTTAATATAGAACGTTATATTGAAAACAATTTTGGAGTAAGTAACTAAGTCTATAATTCAAGGTATTTACTACAGATTTAGTTTGCAATAATGCAGCGCAGCTAATGAAAGCTACTACGTATATACCTATATCTAATGGCGGATGCAGGAATTTCAGGTGGGAAGGGCACTTTGAGTGTTCCGAAATATTACAGCTCTGAAGCGAGTTTTAAGCGAAGTTTTCAATGCCTTACGTTTAAGATAGCCCAATTACGCCAAAGCGAAGGCGGAAAATTTTTAAATTCGCGCCCAGGTCCGGGTTTTGGCAATGACAATTTACGGGTCCGTCTCCGGGTATTTATATGAAAAACTTCCGTGTCCGAGTCGGGAATTGCAAAAATAGAAGGACCTAAATGATTTATTACAAATATTTTCATCAAACTACTGCTGGACTTTTTAGAAAACTTGAAAAATAGCTTACAGTTTATTAACAAAATTCAAGTAATTGCAAAAACACTCATGTTGAAATAACAATTTTTCAAGGGCAAAATTTTCAATATTTAAATGATTAGCAAATAATTAGCCACAAAACCATAAAGGTACAGTTCCTGAATTTTTAAATGCAGGAACAGATTTGAATTTTTGCAGGAATTCCGGTTGAACCGCGATATATACGTACGTATATAATACGTTTCCACCAGAATGTGACCAGATATCCGGATCCGGTTTAATATCAAGCAAAACAGATATCTGTATCCGGTTCTTGTATTCGATATAGACCTACCGAATACCGGATATTTGCTGCGATGGTCCCGCATTTCAAAAACTGTTTTTACAACAGAGCGTCCTTAACATCTTGCTGCGATTGCATTTCCAAACAAGTCAAGAAGTTCAAATATTGTAACTCTTTATTCTAATTCAGTAAACATACTACTGTGCACCTCGATTACGTCAGCCAGTGCACAAGCTTAATTGCTATCCGGTTGTAGTAAAAAATACGCTATCCGGATCCGATAACGATATCTGGTAAATTAATATCCGGTCGCACCCTGATTTCAATACATTTCATACATGTATGTATGATAGCAGGACCGCACGTAATCTTCCTCACTGTTCGGAGGGTAGTCGCGGTTGCCAAAGATACAAAACGATAACAAACCTATAACTTTTTGATGTCATCATTATCACGTCAGAACTTCTCCTACCTCGCCAGGTTCATTCGCAAAAGTTTTATTACCGTCCCAGTATCGCGATTTGTACATAACCGGTGTCACTTTATTGAGTGAAGCGAAACTAAGAGCGAAGCTCGGAGTTTCGCGAAGCTGTTTATGTTTTGTACTTGGGGGTCGAAAGGTGGATGTCCAAGTGTCCGTCCGAAAAGATCTTAGGAACGGCTGAGCCGATTTTGATAAACATGTTTTTGTTTGAAAGCCAATTATCCTGGGGTGTTAACCTCGCATTGGGGTTTAAAAATTTTAAGCCGTTTATTAGCTACAGGCTAATTTGCATAATTAATTAAGCCTAAATTAGTACTTCCCACAGTATTTCACTAATTATTACAGTTAGAAGCAATCTAATTTTAGCATTAAAATGTTTTTGGGTGCGAGGATTCTGCGTAAACTGTTTACAAACCTCCAAAACCGATGATTGAGCAGTTAGCTAATAGATAATTTGTATATTAGCATAGGTTATAAGCCTAAATTAGAACTTTTTACAATCTGCATATTCACTCCGCTTAATTCCAACATGTCATATTTTTGTGTTCTCGTATGTAATATTTTCAGGTTTTCAGGTTCCCATGGCCATTTAGGATCAAATTCCAGATGCTCATTTTATTTAGCACCTTCATTTCTGCCAATTCTGCCACCATTTGTGCCTACTTGCCATGTTTCTATTTTACGATTATTATTATTTTTTATTATTATTATTATTATTATTGCAATTCTACAACTTGCGGTATCATTCTACGAACACATTAGCTAGCAAACTGTGCATATCTGACTCACAGTTATAGGAGTAGGATAGCTTTGTTTTCGGATAGACTGGAATTGTATAGCCCTGCAATGACGGAGCGGTAAAAAGTAGTGGCATGTAGGCCTGGGAAACGTCTGTGTACCATTAACGCAAACGAGACTAATGGGCTTGTGTTGCATTACTTTGCGCTGCATATTTGGCAGTTGCCAGTAAAAAGGATTAACAGTGTCTTATAACCGTATACAATCGTAGGATTGTGTAAACTTGAATTAAAACTGTCCGAAAATCGATCAGATTGACATTATTTTGCGAATTTATGCCTTCATATTTTCAAACTTATACGCCATCCATCAGCGGCCAGTAATTAGTAATAAGTTCTCGTGCAAATGAATTTCCGCAGCTACGGAACACAAATTTGGCTCACAAGTAGCATAAAAGGCGTGAATTTTTCAAACTCTCCCTTGGCTATTTCGATTTGATGCTCATGACATCAAACACGAACTACACACTTAATAAAAACTAGCTATGTAATACGTTGACGCATGAAATAGATTCGTTACATGAAATACAAAAATTTAGTACTAGCAGCTACTTTTTCGACAATATAAGCATTAACTTGCAATCGTGCGGAAATACTGTCAGTATTGAAATTGCTTTGTGTGTAACATCAGGACTGTCGGAACAGTAGATAACGAGACGGAGGGGAAGCCAAGACAGCAGGACAACCGGACCTGCAGGACAGCCGGTACAGCTGGAATATCGGGAAACAGGACTGGACGGTTAGTGCAACGGAAGAACCCGAAGCGCGACTGAAGGAGAATTGGAACAATAGGACTGCCGGGACAGCAACCCAGCCGTACAAACGACGCCAAGAAACCAACAACACAGGACCTTACAGCCCACCGTGTTGGGGTGGAGGTTAAAAATGTTTAGGTGGGGCATATAAGGGTTTTTGTTGAGTTACAGCACGATTGAAAACATTCTAGGGGATCAAATGTTTCCAGGGGGGCTGTGCCTTCCCTGGCCCACTGTTGGCCACGGGCCCGAAACAACAGTCGGGACATTACAATTGCCAGGACAGCAGGATAGCCGAACGCCACGACGACCGGGACGCTAGGAAAGCAATGAGACAGCAGGATAGTTGGGTGAGCCACGACAGCGGCAGAGCAAGATAGCAAGAAAGCGAAGATAGCAGGACCCGCAGGAAAGCGGCGAGAGCACGACTGCCGGGACAGCAGTACAGCCGGGTTTGCATTACAGCTGGACCTGCAGGGCAGCCGAGAAAACAGAACAGCTCGGCAGCGGGGAAATTTGTCTGTATTTTCGCTATAAACAACTTTAATTTGAAAATTTTCAAACCAGCTTTGGATATTCTAACATATTTTCCAAAATTTTCATGTGGCGATGACAATTAATTTAAAATTTTAAATTGAAAGTCTGATCCATGTTATATATTATTGCCTACCCGCTGGCAGACAAGGAACAGGCGATTTTTAGCTTCTGGGAAGTTCAGGATTATGCTTTAGGCAGTGGCGGATCCAGGAGGATGGGGGATGTATCCCCAGCAAGCCGCCGTGCTGGAAATTTTGCGATACAAGTATAGTTCTTACGAATTTCAAAATCTGCTTTTCAGTCAAACTGGTGAAAAATACGGCACGGTTATTACCAGGGTGTAAAACGGATAGAAAAAATAACAGAAACAGAAACGGAAAGTGAAGTGATCAAAATAACGGAAACGGAAACGGAAAACGGATATTGAAGTGTATCAAAAATGTTTTATTTTTCTGCCAACACAATTGAGGCGTGCATATATTCGCCGGTTTTTAAAAAAATATTATAAAAAATGGCGGATGCATCAAAATTTGTATTTTGGATTGATTTCGTGATTTTTATTTCATTTCAAACAATTTTGGCATATCTGTTAAGAAAAATTACGAGTATACGTTATTTATGACTTATTTTGAATGTAAAAGTAACAGAGTTTCCATTATTTCTGTTCCGGAAACGGAAACCAAAATTAAAAATCGGTTACACCCTTAACACGAAAAATTTTGCGTCTTCAGCGCAATTTTCAGTATTTAAATATAAAAAAATTTCGCTGAAAACACTATTTAAAACTAAAATTTCAAAACACAAATAATTTTCAGTATTTAAATATAAAAAAATTTCGCTGAAAAGACTATTTAAAACTAAAATTTCAAAACACAAAGAGCATTATTCTTCACTAGAGAATTTTGAATCAGCCACTGGGCTTAGGTTAGGATAAGCCCTTTATGTTTAGGCTTAGGATCGACTTCGGCTTATTTGCCGAAAGTCCTAACATGTTGATTTGTTAACCCCTTCTCACATTGAGTTGCCTGTAGGCAACTCAGCACAGTGTATATACGTTAAATAGTATATATCGCACCGTGTTTAACAATTGCAACACATATACATAGTACTAAATCACCACAAGACGTGAGAGCCCCCTCGGGCTCGAGCGTCAAGCTCCTATAGCTGAGTGGTGATGGTATAGGCCTCCCACTCCAGTCACTGGAGTTCGAATCCTAGCATAAAAGTAGGTCTCAGGGAAAATTGAAAATATTCATGTGGGAAAGGGTTAAGCGAAAAATTTTCAATTTACTATCTATAATAATAAACTAGGCGGGATACAAAGAGACGAATAAAAGTGCCATATGATAAATGCAATATATTTTTACCAGGTTGCAACCAGTGGTGAAAAATGCCATAGCGAATGCCGTAGGCCAACAAAAATTGCCGGAGCCAGAGGCGAAGCCGGATGTGAGGCTGAAAATAGCTATGAAGTATATGTTAATTTTAGTAAATATCTGTAATGTGTTGATAAATCGTTTGGTTTTACCTTTTATTTTTCACGAAATCACGGCAATTTTTTTCTCAAAATTGTGTCAAAACTTAAAAAGAAACAGGGCAAATATATAAATTTTGTAAAATTATGTAAAATTTCACAACTGAAATTGCCGGAACCTCCGTCAATAATCATACAGAAGCCAGAAAATCAAATTTCTGCCGCAGCCGGAGGCAGTCCGCCGCTTGTATCCTGATACTAGGGTGTCAACGGATAGTCGGATACAGTAGTATAAAGATTCAAAGATGTAGTTTTTACGTTAACATAATTGACGCGTACAAATAGTCACCGGGTTTTCAAAATTTTGAAGAAAAAATGACGAATGCGGCGAAATTTTTAAAATTTTGGATGAATTTCAAAATTTTTTCATTTCGAACTATATATTGCGACATATCTATACAATGAAAAATTGCGGAGAATGCGGAGATATATACGCGTGATTTATAACTAATTTTGACCGTAAAAATAAACAAAATTTCCGTTATTTCTATGACGGAAACGGGAACCGAGTTTTACCGGATACAGAAACGGAAACGGATATCCGGTTACACCCTGCCTTATACTTAATTGTATTTCTTTTGATTCTTAGCAACCTTAATAATTGTTTTCTTTTCTGACAATACTATACTCTTCTGCATGAAGTTGCTACTAACGATAGATTCACCGTCATTTCTATTTTCACCAAAAGCGGCGCATCTTGCAATGTTGCAACTTGCTTGATCACAGTACTGGCCATCGTCCAATGTTAGCAGCAGTAGAAAACATAAAAACAAACTAAACGCTGATAACAAATGCCATACGTCGTGAGTATCAAAATAACTCAAAAAGACACACGGTTGGTTGAGGGACCTTGACTGTGCCGGACTCATATCCCATTGAGTAACCCGGATTGCATAAAAATACAAACTGACGGGCCATAAAATGCAACTTGCAATAGCACATGCGATGGGTGCAACTACAATAACTTCGCGATTCAGCAATTTAATGCTCAAATAAAATGCAGTGTATAGCAACAAATTCGCAATAAACATAAATAAAAGGGCGGATGGGAACTGAGAAGGGTGGTATCTGACTGCCCACGAGCTTGTGATTATAAATCCGACGGTTAGCACCGCTTGAAATGATGTCATTATCCTTCGTAACCATGGAAATGGAAGGGCGGCGATGTTCTGGGCGTAAATTGATTGGTTAATTAAGTAACCAATCAGAGAAGAGCAAGCAAAATAAGCCAGACCAATGAGCGACCGCAGCGGTGGAGACAAACGGGTCGACGATAGACAAACCACCACGAACGCTACAGCAACAGCGAAAATGCCGTAGAATTTAAACGGATGATTTTCGTGCGACGGATTGCGAATTTGGTACAGGTGATACGTACACAGGCCTAAAAAATCCAAGTTGATTGGAAGTAGTGATGGGAATCGGATATTTTTCATATGCGTATATTCGACAGTTTGAATAGGATATTTATTTAAAATAAATTTGGTTTTGGTAATATTTTAAAGTATATTTTATTAACGGTATTTTTACTGTAGTGACCCAACAAGAACACTGATATTTATTTTGCATCTCCATAGTGTACCCCGTCTTATTTGTTCTCCTTTGGTCTATGGACTTTAATTAGGACTTGTAGATTTTATCCACTGACGGACTCTAATTTTACGGATACGGACTCCTTTCGATTGAGACGCAAAATAGGAATCCCCCTTATTTTATAACCATTCTCTTTCCGTATTCGGATCACTACAGTAGATATGTGTGTGGTGTGTAATTGTGTAATTTCACAATATTTCAATAGGTAAAATAGTGGTGTCAACATCAAAATTCTTCAACCACCATCAATTGGTTGCAACTCAACTAGAGTCCTTCAAATGTATAGATGCTTTAAAATAATTGTCTGATGTGCCAACTGGTAGTTTATGCTGCATCCAACGCAATTAGATATTATGAAGTGGTAATGGAAAGAGACATAACAAAGGGAATTAAGAGTTCTAATTTTTCAATACATTTTTGTTTTAGCAGGAATCTTTTGAGTTTCA
This sequence comes from Enoplolaimus lenunculus, assembly GCA_030248215.1. Lineage (NCBI taxonomy): Eukaryota > Metazoa > Nematoda > Enoplea > Enoplida > Thoracostomopsidae > Enoplolaimus > Enoplolaimus lenunculus. The sequence continues at coordinate 172,145 of JASANG010001527.1, read as the reverse complement.
TGGCACTAAACCACAACCATATACATAATAAATAATGCTTGCTCACCTCCAATCAGAAACATGAACGTCGTATCAAATTGAAAATTTAACGCCGTCGGACAAATATGATAGCCAGCGCTTAGCAATCCTTCAAATATTAACGCAATTCCCATTGCATAAAACAGTTCCACAAATCTCCATGCGAGCCTAGCGCTATGAACGTGGACAATGACCACAAAATGCGCCCCGCATACCACGTATCCGATATTGCTTGCAATGTTATTAAACGCAGGGAATCCTGCAAACTCGTAAGCACATTCAAAGTTAAAATAACACTTATCTTGGTTACCCGAGGTAAAGTAGCCGGTCTCAAAATAGCTAATTATCATTTGAATACCAGGAAGCATATAAAAAGCAGCAATAACTAGCAAATCGTAAACAAATGACCCTGCAACGTTTGCATAAGCTGGATCTGAACCTTTGTCTTGTTCCAAACGAGTTTCTTTAACCTTATAAAAATGAGGAAAATATTCATTGGGCCCAGAGCTCACGTTTTGGTTAGGTGACCCCAATAATAAACGGTTTGAGCCGTTAATAACTGGTCGTTGCAGTAACGGACGACAGATGGGTAAAACACATATTAGGAGAATGGCAAAACTAGCTCCAAATGCTAAAAATGTAAAGACAATGATTGATTTGCGACTAACATCTGAACTAAATTCGGGACTTATTTCGAGGGTAAATTCTTTGACGCCCATAGATTTTGCTGAGTCTGAATATTTGCCAAATGGTTTCGCTCGTCGGGCAGAAGGTTTAATTTTACTGGGAAGCTCGATTACCAAATCAAATTCGCTCATTTCTCGATAACGAATCAAAATTGTCGCTTTTGATGTAATCGTTTGAGAAATGAAATTATTAGCCAATGAATTTTGCTCTGACGGTTTACTTTCGGGTTCACAAATTTTTCGAGCAATTTGAATTTTAGCCTCGCTAAAGGCATCTGAGCTGCTTAGTTGCAGACGTATTGCTCGGGGACTGGAAGTTGCGGATCCAGATATGGCTGGAAATATATAATGAGCGTAGAACGATTCTTTGGGTTGAATCTCGAATTTGATTGGCTGGTTGACGAGAAGCTCTGTGCCATTGGTAGCTGTTATTGTGAACTTGTAAGTGCTACTACCTTCGCCAGCTGCAGTGACTTGTAGTAAGAACCATGACGAATCGCCGATGCATACAAGAGCGAAATATCTAAATTATATAAGAATACATTTTAAATGGATCAAAAATCAAATTCGCTTCACTAAAACCTAAGCATAATTGTCTTAGTATTTGCTCAAGCCAAGGTCAAAGCCTTTCAGCCATAAAAGCCTAAAGTTACCCAAAAGAGAACTGTTCAGACAACATCGATGATTTGTTTCCATGCCCATTTCTACCATTCACTGCGTAATTTCACGCCTGGTATATTTGGCCATTGTGCAGAGATTAAAAGTTTCCAAGCTCTTCAAATGCTGCAATTCGAGCACCGCCACCTTAGCTCGTGTGAGAAGTTCGTGATTTTGACTCAAGCCCTGTATCCTGTATCTCCTGTTATGTTCTTTCCTCGATGTCCGCTTATCGCTCTGATTTAGTAAACGCGGCCGGTAAATGTTTATTGAAACCCAACCCAAATCCTGTATAACACCAAATAACACCACCAGTAAATCACAGGTTATGTAATTTAACTGGCAACCAGAGCCGGAATCCTTAAAGCCAACGCCTGAATCTGGTTTAATCCAGCCACGGGCTTTACGGTTACTAACACCTTTGCCGTTTTCCAGAGTCCGTGCAATTCTAACCCCGTTAGAATCACACCCTGTTAAACCGTGTACTCTAACCCCGTTAGAGTTACACCAAATTTTACCGACCAATCTAACCCCGTTAGATTTGGCCCAATCCGTTGTAGAATAATAAATCTAACCCCGTTAGATTTATTAAACTACTTTTCCCAGGTTCTCCAGTTATTCCCAAGTTTTCCTTTTTAGCACATAACGCCAGTGTCCAATACTGGGTAAATTCCTGCGCCCTGCAACCGTATCCGTAATTCCCGAGTTTCCTTCACATCCTAGGCCACCGTGACTATACTTAACCGAATTGAATTCAACCTTACTTACCAATAGACTTCCGCCTTTAGTCGATATACGCCAACGCAAATTCAAAAACTGTAGGTATAATATGCACACTTCCAACAGAAAATTAGACGACCGATTTGACTAGCTCCAAAACCAAGACTGATTCCGGTCCTGGCCACCCTTTTCGGCATCTCGATATCCTTTGCATTTCGCCGACACCCACAATTGTGTGTCCGCTATGCATTTGAGGTCCAGAGCCACACACCCGGTTCTGGTTCCAACACAACAACAACAACCCGAGACACTCATAACAATAAAGCACCATATTGGTGCTGACATAGCCTAGCTATGTCCTTAGTCGCAAAAATAGCCAAAAATAAATGCAACATTAATCAACGATTACTAAATGGCCACGCAGGGCCCAGGTAAGTTTACATTGCGGACACAGCCGCCATGGCATGAATTTTATAATTTCTACGCCTTGTAGCAACGCCTAAGCCTAACTTAAGTTCTAAGAGAGACTAGGTGGAGCCAGGGACTCCCTTAAGGTGTGGTTTTGATATAGGGTTTTATTTTATATTTTAGTTTTTAGTTTGAAAAAGGTTTAAGTGTGGCAGAGCCACCTACAGCTCGCACCCCTATATAAATATACTCACCTATCCAAAGCATATATGACGTCATCGCTATACGGTAATGTCCATGCATTTAGCTGATTCTCGCCACTTAATGAAATATGAAGTTTATCTTTGCCAACGGAACTGTCTAGCAGACTACTTTCTACACTGAGATATTTAAATTTGACTGAATTTAAGCTAATTTTATATAAATGAATTTCCTCGGGTTGAATGATGCTTTCAACTCGTCGAAGAGGTTGGACAGCTGTTACACTGATTTTGTGTTCAGACCAACGTGTCGGCCGGGCGGTTGGGACAGGGCTGCTCAGTTGCATTAAGCTGATGAAAATATTCACAATAATTAGTATTGATAACATAATAGTAGAGTAGGGGTTCTAAAATTTAAATAGTCTGTGATTGCGAGAGTTCAAAAATTACTAACGATGCGAAAAGTGTGAGAGTATAATATAATGTAGTGCCCGAATAAGACGGGGGTAATAAGAGGTGAGTCCCCATTTTAAGTCCCAATCAAAAGGAGTCCGTATCCCTAATACGAGTCCGTAAGCGGATGGAGTCCCTAAACAATAGTTAGTTCATAAATGTCAATTATCCCTAATTATAGAGCAGAAATGACTCCAGGACCAAATAATTTGAGTTCAAACTTTAAAGCGTACTTAAATTTTGAACGTGCATTCGAAGTATAGCCTGCATTATCGCTGGAGCTATTGACACAAGACAAATAAACGTTTAGTTCAACGGATAATTGCAGTACAATAACAAGGGGGGTAAGTACCCTCTGGGGAGGCCAAATAAATATCAGTCCCCCCTTAAATTTGGGTCACTACAATACCCATTTCACAACTGAAAACGCTAGTACGAGAATGCACCGCAGTGACTTGATTAGAATTAATGTTTATTATGCCTCATCAAAGGGTACCCGCCTTCTATTCGGTTTACGGACGTAGTCCCAAACATTTTTTACACTGGTACAGTTCCCCACATTTACTATAAGGTTTAGGTGAAAACTGATCTATGCATCAGGCTTTGCCTTAATGTTTGCTTTAATGTAAAATATCACACTCCACCTCGACGCCGCTCCAAATTCCTACCATTCCATCACAAGAGTTTGAGTGGCATTTTGGAATTTTTGGATATGGTCGAAGGTGGGATTTTGGGATATTGGGATTTCGGAATATGATCGAAGGTGGGATTTTGGGATTTTGGGATTTCGGGATATGGTTGAAGATGGGATTTTGGGATTTCAGGATATGGTTGCAGATGAGATTTTGGGATTTCGAAATTTCGGGATGTGGCCGATGGTTCGATTTTGAGATTTCGGACCTGGTAAACGGTGTGATTTTGGAATGAAGATGGGCTTTTAGGATTTTGAGATTTCGGGATATGATCGAAGGTGAAATGGTCATGAAGCCTAACCGTAAATCTAAGCAAACCCAAGCCCATCAGGGTACAACCGGAGGTCTGCCTTCGGCTCCGGCTCCGGCAGAAAATCGGCCTAAGGCTCCGGCTTCGGTAGAATTTTTGCCGGAGGTTCCGGCCATTTCGGTAGTAAAGTTTTGCATAATTTAGCAAAATTTATTTGTTTAGTGCGTTTCTTTTTACTTTCGTCACAATTTTCAGAAGCGGAATTTCCGAAAATTCCCCGAAAATCAACGTAAAACCAAACAACTTAACAACATATTGCAGATATTGGCTAAAATTAACTAATTAACCATCATTTTTACTACCTAATTTCGCCTCACCTCCGGCTCCGGCAAGTTTCGTTGACCTCCGGCTCCGGTATTTTTCACCTCCGGTTGCACCTTGCAGCCTATGCCATTTGCGGTCTAATTTATGCTTAAACCAAAGCCTGCTCCGAAGGTTAAGCCTATTAAACCTTAGCCATGTCTAAGGCTAAACCTAAGTCTAAAGTCTAAGATTTAGCCCAAGGGTCATTTAAAATTTAATCTGTGTTTAAACCATAGCCTATTCTTAAACTTACAGCCTAAGCTTATGACGTTTACAGTCTATGCTAACACCAAAGTTTGCTTCTAAAGCGCAAGTTGAAACCTTAGCCCAAGCCAAAGCCTAAGTTTAAGCCTATTAATCCTAACCTTAAGCTGTAGCCTAAGTCAAAGCCTAAGCCTATTAAGATAAGGTACCTCTAAAGTCTATATCTAGGCTTACGTTAGATCCTACCCATAAGTGCCTAATTCTAAACATCGATCTAAGACTGAGCCTTGCTTAATCCTAAACCTAAAAGACGGAGCCTTGTCTAATCCTAAACCTAAGCTTGACGCTAAGGATTTCCGGCCAATGTATAGAACAGGCGCAGAACAGTATTCTAAGCATATTTCTAAGCCTAAGCCTAAGCCAAGCAAAAATTAGTCTAAAGTTTAACTTACTCTATTGTAGTCTCACAGAAAAATGTTCCGCCCCCAATCTTTACATGGACCGAATTGCCTAATCCTAAAAATAAAAGCCTAACCCAAGAAATAGAAATTACTTGCGAGAATTCTATCGAAAATAGAAAATCCTACAATCCCAAAATATCAAAATTCCACCCCAAAAAAGCTATCAATTGTCTATCTGGGACTGTGGTATTTTGGGACGGTAGTAAAGTGTACATGGACCCATGATCCACTGCATGGAAAGCGTAGGCCAACGCATAGAACAGGGCCGTAACTGTAGTATAAGCATATTCGTAAGCCTACGCCTAAGCCTAAGCGTACAAAAGTGCTTATACTTAAACCTAAACTTTATGCAAAAAATTAGTCGAAAGCTTTAAGCTTACATTATTGCAGTCCCGCAGAAAAACGTCCCGCCTTGATCTTTACAAGGGCCAAAGCGTTCAAGACCTAGTCGTTTAAAATAGCCCGCAAAAGGTTGCACTAAAATGCTTAATAACATAAAAAACAGGCAACTTCAGAAATATTTTTCTATTGGCTGACCTTCGACCTTTGGTCCCACAATAGTATCGTGTGAATCATAAACATTATCAATGTTTTAAAAATGAAAAATTCAAAAAACTAACGATAAAGCTTTTATAGGTTTAGAAAATTACAAAGGCACAATACACACCGAGCTCTTGTTTGCACATTCTATATACACAATAATCTGCCAAAAAATAATAAATACGGCTCATTGTGCACTTTTTCATATTGTTAACTTGAGGATAAAGCTCAGACGTAAAACATAAGACAAGTTTTAGGGGCGTAGTAGTAGATTAACCGTATTCGTAAGCCTAAGCGTAAACCGAAGCGTTGCAAAAATGTGTTCCAAAGCATAATCCTAGGATTAAGCCTAAGCCTAAGCAAAAAAAATGTAATCTAGAGTATAAACCTACTCTTTTATAGACCCACCAGAAACCTGGACGCCCATTAAAGTAACATGGGCCAGACAATCTAAGGTTTAGGTTTAACACGAAAGGTTGCGCTCGCGTTGGCGTGCGGCAGACCTAGAAAATTTATTAAAAATTGCTGCACGCTACTCAATAGATTTTCATATTTTTGTTAGCAACGCATGCGGCATGCGGCGACGTCGAACGCAGTAACGTATAGCGCAATTCTTAAGCTTAGACTTTAAGTATAAGACAACGGTTTCTTTCGGCATTGGTTCTTAGCCTATTGGTAAACGTAAGCCTAATCATAACCCACAAGAGTCACAAATACTTATAAGCATAATGTACATACTATTAAATATTATTCTCTGAACAATGTTCAAGCCAGGGGCGTATAGAACAGGCTCCTAAAAACATACAGTTGTTCTTTTAATGAGAACTTTAAGATATTTTAAAATACTTAAAGTGATTAGAAAAGAGAGTACCATTATTGTTGTGAAACTTAAAGGTGTCAAAAACATTTCATAGCTGATCAAGTTCATTTTGAAACTCAATCTTTCGTTAGAATTCTGCCCATCCAAAATAGTTTATTGATTACAACCCTTTATAATGAAGTAAAAATTCAAGCTGGCTGGTTAACTCAGAAACTCTATCCTTGGTTAAACCGTAACGCGTGAACGAAATAATATCTTCGCTACGCCCCTGGTTCATACATGTGAAAAACTATTTGAAAAAGCAGATATTTTCAAAAATAGCTTCAATATTCTTCTGACGACCGAAAAAACGATGGGTCAACGCCAACTTGAGCGGCGCATTCAGTTTCAGCAGCTTGTTCCGCTTGTGAATCCGGTCCATCCCAGCAGCTGAAGCCAAAATTAATGTTTTATGCTGAGACCCGTAGCCAGAGAAAGCCCACCGAAGGTAGCATCCCGAAAAATTATATATACCTTTTTGCAAGTTTTAGGCGGCTTGTACGTTTTGCGAAAGCAGCGGTTTTTGTTTCAACCAGTTAGGGTGGGGGCCCCCAAACGGGGTTATGGGGGTGGCTGCTCAAGCCCTGATGATACTCTTGCAATTTTTGCGTTCCTAGCATGTTGAGCTTGCTACGGGCTTGTAAACAGTTGAATAGCAGGTTGCTACTAGGCGCCTAGCACCAAAAAATTGGCACTTTCACAACTGCAAGACTTATGGTGGACAACCAATAGCTACTTCAAATATGCTATTATGGTGCGAAATAATTTCAAAAGGAGCACACAGAGATATCAGACGGCTTACAGCGATACGTACTGTTATAGGGGGTTAAAAAGTGATTTGTGCCTAGCCGTTTTGTGGCAGGACTGAGGTTAAACGCGCCAGCACCTTCCTAGCGCCGGCCACCGAGATTCCAATGTGATCCACTGAGGCCCTATGCGGTCTATCTAGCGCCGGAACTTTAGTGGCATGCAAAAAGGATCCATGTATCATTCCCTGAGGCTTAAGGATGTTAACCTTCTGTGCTGTTTCTGGGCCTCTATGGCTACGGGCTTGACGGCAAATTAGGACTATTTAGAAATCTCAAACTTGAAGTAAAATATAAAACCACATTTTAACTCGAGTTGCTGTGTTTAATTTAAACTTTAAAACTTTAAAAAATTGCGTCATTTTTTTAGTTGAAAAACGCGTTCAAACGTACTGTTGATCTAAACACCGGTCGACTTGCTCCCAGATCTCATCTTCGCCACTCATGTCTTCATCACCGTAGAGTTTGTCCATCGCGAGTTCGTACCTAAAATGTAAAAAAGGAACAACACCAGGATGTCGTGTAATTATTTACCGGGTTTTCTACAATTTCAAAGAAAAAAGTGGTGTATGCACCGAAATTTTTAAGATTTTGCGTGAATTTCGTAATTTTTATTTCATATTTCAAACACTCATAGCAAATCTGAAAAGAAAAACATACTGTGACATTTGACGCCCGTAAGGATCGATTCCTGCGCGTCGGATGCATTGTTCCCATGCTAAAATTAAACAATACTTTCACGACCGCTGCTCTAAAATGAGTGGAACAAGCATCGTTGTCATTTTTCTCGCGTAAAGTTTCGAACAACTGAATGGCAATTGGTAAGGTTTGAAATTAGCACATTTTTTCGCATTTGATTTTGTCTAGGTCCCCGTCAGCAGTGTGCGGATATTTTGAGATACATAACTTACGTATTAAAGCGAACCATGAACCTGTCACCGCAAGAAACGGTGTCGTAACTCTGTGTAGCACCTATCGACAGTTTGCATAATAGGTTTCGAAACAAGCAAGCCCTTTACAACGGCCAACTGGAAAATCTGTGTAAAAGTAGCCTAATTCAATATCACAAAACGCGCTAAATTTCTATCGCATCACTGACCAATGGTTCGGCCAATGTGTAGAACAGGGCAGGAATAGTAGTATAAGCAATATTCCTAAGCCTAAGCCTAAGCGTAAGCATAAGAATGAGCCTATGCCTAAGCCTAAGCCTAAGCCTACGCAAAAATAGTCTAAAGCTTAAGCTTAATTACAGTCCCGCCGGAAAACGTTCCGGCCCTGTTCTATACATGGGCCAATGGTTCTAACTTGCAAAACCTATAACCAGCTGATGCTACACACATTTGAGAATACAGGCAAAGTGAAAGATTTCAAAAACTTTAGTACATACCATCTTCGGGTCCGCGGTCTGATTGCCGTTTAACTCGACGATTTTCAAGCTCAACAGATCGTTTCTTTCGTTTCATCTTATCGTCGTACATCGATTCAATTTGTTGTAATTTTTGACATCCAGGGCACCTAAACACAATTTCTAAATATTATGCATTTTCCAAAAAATGATCCAAATGCGTAATAATTTGAGAACTAAGTTTTTTAACAAAATTTGATTTTTGTATATCAACACAACCTATACGGTAAATTGTTTAAAGGTCTCTTTGTCATAATTAAATTTTTGCGTTCTTAATTCATACGTCTCGAATTACGTCTCGAATTTTTAATTTGCAGAGTAAATTTCATGAACGGTCCTTGACTTTTTTGAAGGAAATGGTTTACATCAAGGTTCTGCCTGCTCAGCATGCTAGACCATTTTACCGTAAGTGGTGTCGCTGCTAAACTCTCCTAAGGGGTTGAAACATTTCTAGACTGGCTGATCACCCTGGACACATATTATCTGCTGGTCCGTGGCCCGTCAATATCACGGCCTTCCTTTTACCAAGTTCCGCACAAATTTGATAAACATTTTAAATTCTACTGTGAGGGCAGTAACAGTACTATGCGCAAATTCCTAAGCATAAATCTAAGGTTAAGAATGAGCTTATACCTAAGCAAGTCTAAGCAAAAATAGTCTAAAGCTTAAGCTTACTCCATTGCAGTCGCGCAGAAAAACGTTGCGATCCTGATCTTCAGATGGGCATGATTACCTAAGTGGTTAAATGCATTGTAGTGACCCGAATAACAGGAGGACTGATATCTATTTGGCCACTCTAGAGGGTACCCCCGGTTATTTGGTTACGAACTGTTCTTTATTTTTAACCCGCCCTCCGCCACCCTTAGTTACTGATATATATCCTGTATTGAAATAAACGATTTCTTTCTGTTGTATCAAAAGCTTGATCGATAATGCAAGGTTATACTTAGGAATATACTTTCAAGGCTTAAGTGTGCTAAAAAGTTTAGGACTGAATTTATTTGGCCCGGGAGTGATTTATGCACTACAATTAAGGATAATTTGCATTTATGGCGTCTAATTAGAGTTTACGGACTCTATCCGCTTGTGGATTCTTACTAGAGGTAAGGACTTCTTTTGATTGGAACTGAAAATAGGACCTCCCACTTAGGTCACTACAGTAACCCCCGTTGCGTAATCTAAGATTCATTTTTAAGCTTAACTATCCAAATTTGGTTTCGGTACGTGTTCTGTGCGCTACGCCAATTGTTGCTACTTTAAAACTATAAATTGAACATGAAAACGAACATATTTTCTTCGCCTTCCCATACGCCTTTACGTTTCATACATTCCTCAAAATCTTCATATTTCTTTTCTTCTTCGCTAAAAATGGAAACAACCAGATTATTCATTAACCCTTTCTCGCACATTAGTATTTTATATTTAACTTGTTTCCTGGTTTTAACGTTAGATTCGACCCACGTATACTGGTGAGCGAAGCGGTTACGATCACCTCTAAGCTATAGAAGTCCGGCGCTCGAGGCCGAGGGGGCTCTCACGTCTTTTGAAGGTTTTGTTACTGGGTATACTTGTTATTAACTCTTGTACACAGTGTGTTGTGCCATGATTTCATATAGACATAGGGCTGAGTTGCTCAGAGTCAACTTTGTGTGAGAAGTGGTTATAGTATAACAACCATGAACAATACCATCTTTGGGGCATATGTTACTTTATTAAGGGGCGTCCAGGTTTCTGGTGGGTCTATAAAAGAGTAGGTTTATATTCTAGATTACATTTTTTTGCTTAGGCTTTAATGCTTAGACTTAGGGATTCATTTTTGTAACGCTTAGGCTTAGGCTTTGGCTTAGGAATACGCTTAATCTACTGTTACCCACTAAAAGTAACTTTGGCCATTGTTGCGATATGTATATCTCTTGTATCTGCATAAATAAGCCCTGGTTGCACCCTACTTCAACTTAGTTACCGGTCACAGTTTTCTACAGCGTTATGAATTCGTCGAAATTTTGCTGGAACCTGTTGGAATGGTTGCGCAGAGTTACCACTGTTCCCGTTACGATTTCCACTGCGAGGTGGATTTGGCAAACAACGACACAAAGCGTTGCAATTCGAGCATGTATCGGTTTGTCGTTTTGCCTGAAAAACAACAATCCTGCATCAGGGTGTGGCGATAGGGGGGTAGGGTATCCTAGCGTTTCCTATCGGAATTATTCCATCTGCTACGCAATCACAGAGCATTGCTCAAAGCTGGAATGCGCCAGAGGTTTAAGTGGGTAAAGAAAAGTCTTGTGGTGAAGCTTTAGTGTTGGGAAAATTTTCGACTTGGAAAAGTTATGCCATCTTACAAGTGCTAAATTTTGACAGTATCATTGAAACACGATAGTGTTTACAATATATATTTCAAGCATCGAGAATGCACGCTTTTTCAAAGTTTTGCAGAATGTTCTCTGCAGGAAAGCAGAGCTGGAATGAGGTAACTTAAGTATAGAATATTCTAATTAGCCGCTTCAACACCATACACAAATTGGACAGCTAAACTTCTCATTTAAGTTGTTATTAAAAGTTTGATTTTTGTAATTTTTCGAAAAAATTGTATTACAAATATGTAATTAGCATAGCTATACGATATTTTTGTGTGATGCTAATGACACCGTGCAATAGATTACGTGTCCCTGCGATGTTTGTTCTACTGAAATTGCTAACTAAGACAATAATATTTTGTAATAACCTCCCATGCATTATAGCTTAGAGAAGGCTGCTTTTGGGTGGATTGCAATGGAGCAAGTGTACGCTTTAGAGTTATAGTTTGTTTAGGCTTAGGCGTACGCTTAGGAGTAGTCTTAGCATAAAACCTCACCGTAGCCCATGTAAAAGAAAGAAACTAGGTAAAAGTGTCACTGGAAGGGACAGATTGTGATATGTTTCGCTTGAAGCATGTAAAAGAGTTTAAACAAGAGTTAGTTAGACCATAGATCAGTAGGTAATGTTTATAATATTAGCTCCATAACTTCTATGAAAATAATTGTCGTCTATATCTTTGACGGCTGTCTTTCAGTGTTAACACGCTTGCGGTCAGTGAAACAAGAAACATATGCCCAACGAACTTTCATCTGTTAAGCTATAAACTGACACTATGGGTTTTCAAGGCGTTCTAAAGTACAACTCTCAACATGCCTTTCGTATAACAGTCAGTTACTTTTTAAAAGTTATCTCAATTGAACACCAGCAGAACATGTTCTTTGAAATATTTAGCAACGTTTGAATTGTATTTTCTAGATGAATAGCTTAAATATGTCACGGCACAGAACACAATTTGGAAAAGTTTCTCGACTTCACATCATCCAATTGTCATGGTAAAGACAGCTAAAATAGTCGAGCACGTATGCGTGCCATTTTTTATTCGATAATCAATAAACGCAATTTGTAATCTTGCAATATTGATATATTTACTAATCAAGTTTTAGACACATAATATTTTAAAACTCCAAAAATATCCTCTTCCAATGAAGAATGCTAGATTAGATCACTTATAAACTGAACATTGTAAAACCCAACAAACGCTAAAATTAAGCTGATAGGTGATGTCCGTTGGGCCCATATGTTTCTTATCACTGACCGCAAGCGTGTTAACACTAAAAGACAGCTGTCAAAGATATAGATGACAACTATTTTCAAGAAGTTATGGAGCTAATATTATAAACATTACCTACTGCTCTATGGTCTAACTAACCCTTGTTTAAACTCTTTTCCATGCTTCAAGCGAAACATATCACAATCTGTCCCTTCTAGGGGCACTTTTACCTAGTACATACTGTGTAACAATAAACTCCAATACATAAAATTATTGTTTATACTTTTCTAAGGTAACTTTGTTTCAGATATTTATACACAAGTATGTATCTTGATCCCTACAGACAATTCAATGTAGGACGTTTATTTTGGTTGTAATTTATCCTTGACTAACGTACTCGACTTTTCGACATCACCGGAAGTGTGACTGCCACCAATAGGAACACAACAACCGCAATCGTGTGGCTCAACTGCGACATTTTGTTTTAATTGCAAAGTAAAAGAAAAATGGCCACTGAAATTAATACGAAATAAGTTTGTTATTTTATAAAGAAACGTTTTTTGACCTATTGCCTTTGACTCAATCGAACAAGCCTGGAGGGTCAATAGCAAACTACTGCTTGCAGAAACAGTTTCAGATGATTATTTGAGCTTTAGGGTTGCTCTATACTTGATGTCCGGCGCCGTCCATTACCTGTGCGTCACCCGTACGGCGCCATCCGTCACCGTGCGTCACCCGAACGGCGCCATCCGTCACCGTGCGTCACCCGAACGGCGCCATCCGTCACCGTCGTCACCCGTAGGGCTCCGTCCATCACCATACGTAATCGTATGCGAGTTATTTACGTACGATGCCGGTGACGGACGGCGCTGCACGTCAAAAAAGTATAGTGCAACCCTATGATGGCCCATTGTGTGTTTATTTCATTGTCGGGCTCAGTGTTGGTTATTTTCGGTATAATTGAATCGACCAAAGAAAACGGTTTATTTTCGTAATTTCCGGGAAAAACGGGAAACTAAAAACTGTAAAACATTTACTCGTGCTTCACAAATACAACGACGTTGATGGATGATAAGTCGGGTGACGAAAAGATACTAAAAAGAACCATGTGACTATTTTAGACTGCCAGCTAGCAAGCCATGTCGGTTCCAGGAAGGAGTCGAGGAGCGAAAAATTAACGTATGTTTATTTTTTTCCGGTTCTTCCGTTTTAGAAAGTGTAGAAAAGCGGGGAAAACCGAAAAAGCTTTTTGTAAAAATATGTCGATTTTTGCATCACTGTTGGCAGTGATGGAGTTGAATTGGAAGCAATCGTAATACCTGCTGCCTTAGCTCGAGTGGTGGTATGAGCAAGAACCATACTCTTAATTATTACAGAGAGAAATATCTATTCGCTACGCAGTGCACATCGCAGAGCGCCCATGATCCAGCGGTGATGTAGAAAACTCCGGATTCTACCTAGGTCAACAAATTTTATGCAGTCTGAACCAAAAGGTAAAGCAGAAACGGCAAGTTAAAATCATATTGACTTGACCAGGTTTTTTAGATTCTTATTTATTGAGAAATCTCGGCAATTTTTAGACTTTACGAAATTCTCCAACTAAAATGTGGAATCATTAAACAACAAAAATACGAAAAATTACACAGACAAAATTGCCAAAACCTCCAACAAAATCTTGCTAAAAACTATGTCGTACAAACAAGGTTTCCACACACCAAAATGAAACAAAATTAGCTTTCAACATTAACGGATGTTCAACTGCAAACGAGGCATTTAATTTCAATATATTTGTAATCTTGTTACATTCTAAGAAAAAACTTAGCGCTCGTTTTATATAAAATAACCGGATGCTTTGACGTTTGAGACGGGCAGATGCAAAAACTAACGCAATTTGTATCAACTTCACTCACAGCGTAGAATTTTATAGATTATTTGTCTCCACAACAACCATACTGTTGTGACCCGAATAAAAGGGGGGACTGATATTTATTTGGCCTCTTTAGAGGGTACCCTCTTGTTATTTAGTTACGGACTGTTATTTATTTTTAACGCACGCTCCGTCGCCCTTCGTTTACTGATATATATCCGGTACTGCAATTACCCGTTGAATTAAACGTTTATTTGTCTTGCATCAATAGCTTGAGCGATCATGCAAGGTTATACTTAAGAATGTACTTTCAAAATTTAAGCACACTTTAATGTTTCGAACTCAAATTTGGTCCTGGAGTCATAGATGCGCTACAATTAGGGTTAATTGACATTTATATACTCTAATTATGGTTTAGGGACTCGAACCCTTATTGATTACGCAGCTAACAATGCTTAATTTATTAATTTTAAAAAATATCTGAAGTTTTGTCAGTTTGTTCTTAGGTCCGAACAATTAATTTTGCAAAACGATAAAAATTTTGGCTTCGAAATTGCCGGGGCTAAAATCCTACAGGAGCAAGAGGTCGATATTTTTCCGAAGCTCCGGTTGCACCCTGCTAGGGTGCAACTACAGGTAAAAAAATACTTTTGGCAAAGGCCAACAGAATTTGCTGGAGGCACGGCAAAATTTAAGCAGCTGTTAAATTTGTTGGTGGTACGCTTGGTTTTTGAGAAATCTCGGTAATTTTTTCTTCAAAATTGTACCAAAACTTAAAACAGAACGTACCCAAATTTCGTAAAACTATGCAAAACTTCGCTAACAAAGTTGCCCAAATCTCCGGCAGAATTTTCTGCCAGAGCCGGAGATAGACCTCCGGCTCTTCCCAACTGCTTAAAAACTAAAGTGCGCAAATTGTACTATGTAAGCTACGGCAAGAATTTACCAGATTGCCCGCACGGTGCAATCGGAGGTGAAAAATATATACCGAACCCGGAGGTCAACATAATCTGCCGGAACCGGAGGTGAGGCAAAATTAGGCAGTAAAAAGTTCAATTCACTAGGTATAGCAAATAGGCAGTGTACCGAATATCCGTTTGTTTCGGGTAAAATCGCTGTTCGTTTCCGCGATGGATATAACGGAAATTACTTTTACGATCAAAATCAGTTATAAATCAACAGGGTACAACCGGAGGTCTGACTCGGTAGTAAAATTTTGCAAAATGTATCTGTTTAGCGCGTTTCATTTTACTTTTATCACAATTTTCACGAAAGAATTCCGAAATTTCGCAGAAAATTAGCGTTAAACCAAACAACTTAACAACATATGGCCAATGTAAAGAACAGGGGCGGAACAGTACATATTTCTAAGCCCAAGTCTAAGCCTAGCCTAAGCGTATGGATGAGCCTACCCCTAAGCCTAAGCAAAAAAGTCTAAAGCTTAAACTGACTCTATTATAGTCCCTACGGAAAACGATCCGGCCCTGTTCTATACATGGGCCCAAGATATAATTAACCATCAGTTTCACTACCTAATTTCGCTGCCGGCTCCGGCAAATTTCGTTGACCTCCGGCAGCGGTTCCGGTATTTTTCACCTCCAGTTGCACCCTGTAAATCACGTATATATCTCGCAATTTTTCTTATTCTTAATAGTTTTATGCTTATTTTTTACTTCCTCCAAATTGCACCTAAGTTAAATCAAAACGCACCAAACAAATTTGGTAAAAAACTATGCAAAATGTTATTATACTGAAACTACAGAACCTCTGGCAGAAATTCTACCGCAGCCGGACTGCCGGTTGCACTGTAGCGACCCGAATTAGACGGGGTCCCCATTTTGAGTCCCAATGAATAGGAGTCTGTATCCCTAATGAGTCCATGAGCGGATAGTGTCCTTAAACCATAATTAGTCCATATGTCAATTATCCCTAATTGTAGCGTATTGACTCAAGCCCAAATAAGTTGAGTTCGAAACTTTTCAAGCGTACTTACGTTTCGAAAGCAATTCCTAAGTATAACCTTGCATTATCGGTCAAGCTTTTGATACAAGACAAATAAACGTTTAATTCAACGGACAGCTGCCATACACGGATATATATTATATATATATATCAATAACGAAGGGTGGCGGAGGGCGGGTTGAAAATAAATAATAGTCCGTAGCTGAATATTAACAGGGGGTGTTCCCTCCGTAGAGGCCAAATAAATAGCAGCCCCCCTTATTCGAGTCACTACGTATCTAGTTTGCCAGAGATCGATATTTGCCGGTTCCTAGCGATTAATAACCAAACCGATATTTTATCCTGGATCTAGTCTGCTCGTACAAAACCAGACAAATTTATTTTCACAGCAAATAGCGATGTAAAAATGAGCATATCCAACCAATCAATTTACAGGTCTCGAATCTATTTCAAAATAACTGTTAAACTAATGCTGAAATTTGTGCTCTAGGGTTTCACAGACAAAAAATGTTATTCGAACTGCTAATTTCAAGGCGAAAAGTTGCCCTTTCCAAGGCTATTTTGTCGTTAAGTGACAACACCTATACCATTTTCTCAAGGTTTATGACAAAAATACACGAAAATTTCGATCATGACTATGATATCCAGAACGAAAACTATTAAAGCATAAATTAACAATCTTAAGCTACGCACAAGTCACATTTTCCCCAAAATGCACTAAACAATAATTTACATAACATTGTGCGAAAGTAGTAAGTAAAACACACTGTAGAAATAAACACAACTGTACGCACAGTATCATAATAGGAAATAGATACAAAACCATGATACACAATATATATAGAACAGCCAAAATATTGCAAGCAGTGCTACTGCTGCTAGCATGCAGATATATTACATTAGAATTATATAAGAAAAATAAAAACATTAACTGTTGGTGTATTATATTTCACCATAGGCGACCCAAAACGGAATAGCAACAAGAGTTTTTAACAAGCGAACAACCGCATCATGCCTATGTTTGGAAATGTGTGCACGACCAAACACAAATTAGCGATGTTATCAAACTGACCAACTCCTGCAACTGCGGATCTCAAAATTGGCACAGATATAGAACAAATCAAATACGAAAATTGTGCTGAAGTTCGAACCTCACCATTCACTAAGGGGCGTAACAGTAGCATAAGCATATTTTCTAAGCCTTAGCATACAACGATAAAATAGCCTAAATTAAGCTTTGCTCTATTATAGTTCCGCGAAAAAATGGTCCGCCTATCAAAGTAAAATGGGTCAACGCCACGAACGTAAAGCGTGGTTAAAATCCGTAATAAAATTTAAAACGGGTCGGTAAATGAAACCCTTTCTGGCTACGTCAATGCATCCCCTTTTAAATACGTGTTTGTTTGTTTGTTTCCGTTACAAAAATAAAAGGTTCATCCAAAGTTTTAAAAAATTAAAAGGTTTTCAACAAAATTCTCAGCTTGCGGTGGAACTGGAATCTGTTCATAGATAGGGAACGACCGGATCCAAAATTTTGCATTTACCGGATCCGGATCTTAAAATTCAGATCCGGCCCGGATTCGGATCTTACTAGCTGGATAATTTTTCAATACCCAACGTATATAAAATAGGAAAAGTTCAACTGATTCTTTCGTTAAATTAGTCAACAAAACTTACAGCAACTAAAAAAGAAGTCTTTAAAATTTTTTACCTTTGTTTTTCTTCCGCAACAACACTGGTCTCCACGTGGATGTCATTAACATGACATTCCAACAAAGCATTAATGCTCACACAGTGCTTATTAGATTACGTACGCATAGTTGAAATACATACACCAATTTTGATATGTTTTTGTTTGTATATCAAATTTCGGATCCGGAGATCCGGTAGTTTATTTTACCGGATCCGGATCTTAAAAATTGCAGAGATCCGGCCCGGATCCGCATCTCGGATCCGGTCGATCCATATTCATAGACAAGTGAGACGCAGGACCACTCACCTTTAGAGTCAAGTCTGGCGTCGTTTCAGCAACCGATTGACGAAGTTCTTCAAAATTACAAATTTTTCAAAAAACACGAATAATTTCACATCCGAAATTGAAAGAACCTCCGACAAAAATACTAATGAATTGGTCAGGTCTGTTAGATGTAGTTTTTTTAGGTTTTTGTATCTTGTAAGTTTCACAGATCATTATTTATGTAAGATTAGGCTTTGTATATCTACCACACCATGGTGTTTATAATTGATCTTAGGATTTTAGAGAGTATAAGCGAATTTGGAAGATTGAAGAATGCTCGATGGAAAGAATTCAAGTACTGAATAACTCAAAGGAGCTCGCTGAAAATAAAATGAGGAGAGTGTGGTAAGGGGAAGGGGGTTCAGGACATCTGGTTCCGAACAGAAAAATTTCTGTCTGTTTGATCTGATTCTTCTACTATTTTGAAGCGGATATTAATGTTTTGGCTTGGTTTTTCGTACCTGTTCTCACCTTTTCCTTCCCCAGTTTGTACATGCTAATATATTATGAGTTGTTGGGGTTTAAATGTTTATATATTGTTTCGCATGTGCATTGGTATATATTTTTGCAATTATACGCAACACATACTCTGGTCCTGTAGGCTTCTATAATGCACACACGATATGTTTTCAATGTATTCAAGACACAAAGTTTCTGCTACCACATAGGAACATGTAGTTGATGGTCACCTAGCTAGACACTAAAAATTATTAATTGTCACGCGGATGATTTTAATGGGCGTGCAAAAAGTTGATGCTTGTATTTTTAATCACGAAATTATGCGGTGAATTTGTTCAGTGGCTGTGTTACCATGAGGATGAGTTGTATTTGATGGCCGATACTCCATTTTGTAAAAATTTCCTTAAAATTTTAGTTTAAAAAAATCGAATTTTCAAAATTTAGATTTTTAAACCAAACATTGTCAAATTCACCAACTATTTAGACATTGCTTGGAGTGCCGACGCCGACCGTCTGTACTGCACCGTTGTTACACAGATGCGAAAATTATGCTGCAGGTTAAACTTCACCATTCACTGGAACGAAAGGTACAAAACCTACCACCAACTTAGTACTGGTAGGAACAATGCACATTTGAAAATACCGGCCTTATCCCTTGGTGTGGGCTTTAAAATAAAACTACCGCTATTACTCTGTATATAAATATAACATACATCACAAACAGAGCCTCCAGATTGACCTCGTCACTATGTTCCTAATTCCATTCTCAATGGCTAGTAATGCTGCTGTCTAGCCCCTGTTCGCGGTGCATTCGGGTGATACTTAGTCCCACTGCTTCGTTTGACATGTTCAAGCCGACTCCGCAAATTTTCCAACTCAGACGCTGAAATTTTGGGTGTCGACAATCCAGGTTGTTCTGTGTTGCCTTGTGCTGCGCTGTCGTTTGCAGTTGCCTGCTCACCACGTCGAGATAGTTCACTAACACGATCACCAACCTTCTAAAATCCAATACGTAATAGTAGGAACTCAAATTAAAAAATTAAAAACAAAATAGCATCTAAAAACAAAAAACATACCAATTCCTTCAGAAAGAAAATGTCACTTTGTGGTATCTGAACAGAACTCTGCGCTATAGCTAGGCACCAAGGTTTATCGAGAAAAGTTTATCAGCTTGCACTTCGATGGGGTTACAATCAAACGTTTTTTAACTTTTCGACATATAAAATTCGGATACACACAAACAAAACCTATCAATAAATTTTTCACATACAATAAATTTTTGGCGAAACAATAATCAAAACCTTATTTAGCACATTACAATTTTCCGCTGTTGCTAGACGAATGTTAGTAAACTATTGCTTTTAAAACATTCTATTCTGCAATTTATTTCACAAAAACTTACGAGTTCAAAATCTGACATTGTATCGGACAAAGTTTTCCCTGCGATGGAATGGCGATCAATCTGGCAACAAATAAATAAGTGAAAGCATAAGACAGTATCTATAAAATTAAAAGCGTACAAGTTAACTTAATCTTCTTTCTTTTTCTTTATTGGTTTCCTGCAACGGTTGAAACTCAGATCTGGCTTCTCCACAGCTTGAAAATTTCCGCCGGGGGCGTTTCCGGCCCCCAGGAGTTTCCTGGGGGGCAGCTAATTTTGCTGGGGGCCAGTTTTCCTGGGGGCCCCCAGATGATCTGGGGGGTCCTGGGGGACAGGCTCAAAATTTTGCAAGCCGACTTTTTGGACCATTTTTTTATTCTAGATCGTGTTTCCAACTCAACTGAAGATTACTCATCGCTCAACATGACAAAAATTCCCCGCAAACGCTAATAACAATAATTTTGACTAATATTACTGACAACTTTACCAGAAGTTGAAAGAAGCACAATTATATAAAATATAGATAATCTGTAATTAAAACTGTGATTAACATATATTTTATATATTAGTCACAGCTTCAGTTTATCATAAGGCTCAGGCGGCTTGAACTTGTTGCTGCAAGGTACTTTCGAATGCTGTATGTCCTGAAACGGTCTTTATATAATTGTGCTTTTTTCAGTTCATTATTGAATTGTACTAGTTACTACCGGTATTTGTAACGCTATTAAAAAATTATGAGTACTCAGCGTAACATAAAATCACATTTTGCCGAATATCCGCCTCAAAAAAAGTCCAGGTCTTTATTTTAACCATTGAAAATTTTTGGCTTAGAAAAGTCCTGGGGCCCCCAGCAAAAAAATTTGTTGGGGGGCATTTTGCTGGGGGGCGGCCGAAAATTCGCCAGGGGGCATTTCCTGGGGGCGGCAAAATTTTCGCCGGGGGAAAAACGAAAATTTCGAAAAGTGCTGGGGGCCCCCGCCCCCCGCTGTGGAGAGGCCAGCAGATCACAAAGAAACATCGTCAAAATTTGAAGTTTTCTGAAAACTTCGAGTATAATGCAATTTGAAACTTACCGTCAATGGAGCATTATATCATTTTTGCTACATTCATTCCAAAACTCACATAGGAATTTTCCATGCCAAGCCG
Source organism: Enoplolaimus lenunculus (assembly GCA_030248215.1). Taxonomy (NCBI): domain Eukaryota; kingdom Metazoa; phylum Nematoda; class Enoplea; order Enoplida; family Thoracostomopsidae; genus Enoplolaimus; species Enoplolaimus lenunculus. Next base: position 151,023 of record JASANG010001527.1, on the reverse strand, counting down.
CGCACGATATTCTTTCAACCGGGAATAGTAGCCAGAAATTTTTTCATCTTGCATTTGAATTAACGAGTCTTCCGAGCTTGACGGCTGAAAAATAGCCAACTTAATACAATCAAAGAATTAAAATTCCCAAATAATTCAAATATTAATTAAACGTTACAAGAAAACTAAAAGAGCTCCCTAACAAAATTAATACCTACACAACTCAAAGCTCAGGTTAAAAACCAAAGCGTATCACAAAATAGCATTTTTTTCATAGAAAAACTAAACAGTCAGATAAATTTTTCCAAACAAAACGTATGAAGAAATATTTTTGCCATTAAGGAATTGAACCAAAATTTTACCGGAACAACCCCACCGCCGGCTCCAGCGTTAGCAGATCGTTTTCTGACTTGTTGCAATTTGCGCACCAAATTAGCGTGATCTGTGATCGAGTCTTGTGAAGCTGAAAGGCGCAAAAATCAATTTCAAGTTAGATGAAATGGTGCAAACAGCTGAGTAATTTTAGACACTGCATACAACAGTTAGGGTGGCGTTATACTTGTCACGAGACGCCGTCTCGCGCTACACCAATGAAATAAATTTTATATGTACGTTGATTTGCGGATACGGCGTCAAAGAATGTCGGTCGGCATAACAAGACATTAAAATAATCAAAAAGAATAGTGCCAACTTTACTCATTATTAACTACGATGTTAAATTGCAAAATTCCAGCTGTTTCATACACTTGTTTGAAAACTTAGCACTGAACTGCTGATATGTGTTAAACTGAGTTAAGGACTTTGTTAATACAAGAAATTATGACGCTAAAAGTCAAATCTAACATCTTATCTCATCACTTACAACTCGGTCGTAGGCTTCCTGCTGCCGAGGGAGGGCGTATTCCACTCAACGCTGCCCCATGTTGTGGGACAGACATTCCTGGCGCCACCTCTCCCCCGTTCGACATCGAAGCCGGATACTGACTAGACGCAAGTCGCGAGCGTTCAAGTGCAATTAACTGCAGTCTGCGCGTTACGTAATTTGCAAAATAGTCTGTTTGACGTTGTGTATACGGCGTAATATCAATGTACGGATGCGTTTGTTTAAAATCATACAACTCGTTGAGAGCCTGCAAACGACTCACAAAAATGTTTTGCATGCAAAGCAGATATAGAAAGAACCATTATGCAATAAAGTACAACCCGACAAATAGCATTAAAATTCCATAATCCTCACTTATGTGTACTCGAACACTATTTGATTGCCGCTATTCAGGCCAACTACTAATTCACTCTATACGTATATTTCGGTAAATCTTCATATTGCTATTTGACCTAGGAACAGTATTTGCTCAGGGATCGCAAACTTGCTTTGGCTTGATTGGCAGATTAGCCTACGACATAGTGCACGACAGATATATATTATTACTGAAATTTCACCGAAACTGTAACGTAAACAAAAATTCACTGTAACTTTTTTAACCTAACAGTACCAATTTGTCTAAGACAAAATCAACCACCATTTTCAGCATCCAGTCCCCTTCAACAGTTTACCTTCAAAGTTGTATCTTTATTCCCAATAGCTTTAAATAGTTCAGCTAACTGCGGAGTATATTCGTCCGGCGATAAACGACGTTTGATCTGAAAATTAAAACACAATATAGTCGCCATTGAGGTTGTAAAAGAAACACAGATATTAAGGGAGGCACTATACTTGCCGTGGAATACACAAATTCTGTAATGATGCGGTACGGCAATTCGCCCACAATGCCGTTCGAACGGCGCTGAATGACGGTAATTAGCGTCCTGTTCCATTAGCGTACGCCGCCGGCCGACACCAGAAGGCATTAAAATTGTAAAAAGTATACCGCCACCCAGAGTGGCGGTTTCACTCTCCTGCGGCGGTGTCCGAACCGACAAATCTAAAAAATTGTTAAAATTTTCACAAAGCATAGTATCATCATTATACGACACAATTTTCACTGAAATGCACTGCATTGGCTTAACAATTATTTATTCTATAGTTTTGATTTCAGAATTAATTAGCCAACAAAATTAGTTTGTTGTGGCATCGTCATTCACATACCATGACAGTGTTGGAGATACTGACTTTACATTGAGGTTAACACCTATCAACCTTCGCACAAGTTCACGCATAATGCCAGAGGCCGCACTTAAGCGACAAACTCGGTCCGTCTTACCATCGTAAGCTCCAAAATGCTTTTCTGTGGCACAGCTGTTGCATAACCAACACGGTCTCCGGGCTCTGAATTTCCGTTTTCGCCTCCTGCAGTCGATTGCTGTTTTTGTTCGCGATCAAGTGTTTTCTTGATGTACTGCACCGCCTCAGATCGTTCCACGTTCGGAATTAAACGTAGATGATTTAAAATCTGTGAACAAAATTTAAAAATAATGAGCTTTTAATTTATTATAGGTTTGCATTTAAAACCATTTTCTGCCACGAAAATATATATCTTATTAAAAATACAAAGCTTAATGTTTGGCAGTACTTATTTTATCCCAAACACCCTCCTTTCGGTTTCATTGCCAAAATATCAATTTCTTTGCTTCAAGCTGTTCGAAACTCACCGCTGTCCCATGCACTTTGACCAGAGTATGCAGAATGGTTTTGATGGTCCGCAGCGGTGTATCACTTTGACGGGTTTTCCAACTTGCAGCCGGAAACGCTTCCATAAACCGGTGCATTTCCAGAAGGATTCGGTCAAGTTGTAGGTCAGTTTTGATATCGGGCAGCATTCGTGAAAGTTTCCAAAGGCACTGAAAACGTTCAGACAACCACTAATCAAACTTATTGGTCGATATTCCAAGGGCGCAACCATGATTTATGACAGCGGTTACGATTCATACAAACAGAAAAATACTCAAAAATTAGACTCAAATTACAATAGGGGACTTAACTAATCACCGACTACGCCCTTGTCAACATAAGTACTGCGTGAGCCCACTTTAAAAATGTTTCGCGAATCTGAAAACAATCTTGTACCCATACCGCAAACGAAAAACACTCGATTTTCGACTTACCTTCATGACCAGCTCCAAAAATTTTGGTGAACATGTTTCATTGCGAACTGAGTCATGTAAAAGTCGAACCAGTGCTACAAGGCAATGCGTTGGATCTGATCGTTCCACAAGTTTAACCACCATAACGTTGATTGATCGTATTACCTGTAAACAAAAAACAATACTGCATAGTGCATAGTGTAGTGTGATGATATACTTAAAATACTGTACTACCAGGGTGCAACCGGAATTACAATTTACCAGAAGAGGAATTTGCAAAAATGACCGGAAACGGAACCGGAAAATGGAAAAATACATGTCACCGAAAAATTCATTTTAATTTTCTTTTTTTGCAATTTTATTGGTGAAATAACCCTAGTTGGAGATAAGTATTCACTTTATCTGCTGTATTTTAGATTTTCATAATCCACGGAAACGAAATCTACCTTCGATGGTTTATTTTCGGCGATTGTCAAGATTTATATACTATACAAATGAAATCTAATTTTTATCGTCATTTTTAGTAAAATACCTTAATTTCCACCACCAAATTTTAACACCGGAATTTCTGATTCCATTAACATTTACCGGAGCCGGAAGGTGAAAAAATGCCGGAATCGGAATCTTGTTTGCACCCTGTGTACTACATACTCAGATGACAATAATTTATTGCGAGACGAAATAAACAACTAGTCAAATTCATAAGTTTCTAAAACTAATTGAAAGCATGAAATTTCACTTTAACTCAAGTTATTTTGAAGACTTCACAGCTACGAAATTTTACGACACAATCGTCCAACGACCGTCTTACATGAGGTCCGTCCGAAATTGCTGAAAGCCGCTCATCTAAAAGAACAGTTATCAAATTGTGAATCAAATCCTTTAGCGGACCATCGCCAGCTTCGCGTGTCAGACCAGGACAGTTGACAAGCTTAAAACAGAAAACTGCAAAATTTTACTACAGAATCAATATAAAAATGGCGGCTAACACTTAATACAACGACTAATAACAAAAAAATTGAGATAAATCCAAACGAAATAAAGTCATCGACGGCCTCCCTGAAACGTTTTACAGACAGCTGTACTATAGCGAGATAAATACATAAGTGACACCCACATGAAAAATATTTTAAAAGGTCACCTAATTCGAAGAAACTCCTGGAACCGTTAGTGTGCTTAATAAACATCAAGTAAAACTGTTCACCTTAAAAGCTGTATACTTAGCTTAGCAGAACGCCATGTCACCGCGTCCGTAAATATGTTATCGTATTCATGCTTATATAACTGCTATCTGCAGTATGGCGTTGGCACTCCCTGTCCGTTCTGCCCAGGCTTACTTCAACAACTTGCCCACATAAACCAACCCTTACAACTTTTCGCCAATCACTTGCCCAACACACCCGCTTCTTCAACCCACATTTCTTCTCTCAATAAGTACCCATAATTTAAAAACTAGCCAAACCCCTGCCGACGACTTACCGAAATCAACGTCATACACAGATTGCGATAGAGAGCTACCACTTGATTCTTTTCTAAACTATCATCTGCCATATGTGTGTTGTACGCCATTCGAAATTGAAAATAAGTCGCTTGCAACAGCTGATCAATGTGCCCTGACAGCAGACGAGATTTTTCTTCGTCTTTTAGTAGTTCGTCTAGCTAAAATACACAACACAAACAGTGTTGGTTGACAATGTGATGGTAATTCTAAACAACCAACTACAACCGACCAGGAGCTTGCCTTACTCACAATCGCAACGCCGCGATCATGGGACCAAACAAACATAATAGGGCGGTCACTGATGCCCGCATTCAAAATCATGTCAAACTCGCAAAAAAATTTTTAAGCAGAGCGTCGTACCTGAGCTAACGCTTGAATACTAGTCTCAATATGCGTTGATGCAACTTGTGTAATCACAGCGTCCAGGGTAGTCGATGCTTCCATGACAGTAGATGTTGTCAACAATTTTTTTGATAACGATTGCGCCCGAGTGCTAGAATAGAGACGAGAAGATAAAAGCAAAAATCAATAAAACACTCTACCATTATATCAAAATAGAACTATTCATATATATCCCATTTAGCATTGTAGTTTAAAACAAGAAAAATTAAAAAACATCCAGAAAGTATATATTTCTATTTCTTGCGAGGAAAACTTAAGTACGCAGAAAACATTTCAAATTTCATAGGTCTTAAAACACAAAAACAAATTATTTCGTAGTCATCTACATTTCTGCAGGGCTGCAGCAACTTTAAAAAAACTCGAAATGTAACAAATCCGTGACGCCTCACCTGGTTTGATACAATTGCACTGGTTGCTTCATCATTTCGTATATATCGGTATGATCCACAAGGTCTGGCAGTTCGTAATCTTCAGGTTTAATTGGATTTTCGCCAATTTCGTCCGTATCCAACTGGAACATGCCAGGTTTGCGATGGCTGAAATAATTCAACAGTATTACCAAATACCCAGGTTTTACAACTCCAATCCACAACCCAGACATACGGATGTCAGTGTAAAAGCTGCAGAAATCCTGCTTTCAAATCTTAACAAAACATTTTATTGTGTATTTTGAACCGCACAGATTTTCTGGTATTTGTACTACCAATTTTTAATTGTTTTGCACCTTCGCTTTTTCGAACTTACTGGCGTTCTGGTTGCGCGACTTCCGAATCTGGTTGAGGGTAATGCCCGTTAACCATATGTCTGGCTGGGGACCGGCCACCTAGTGCACGACTGTTATTATTCGAGTCCGGCGAGTGATTTGGACCAGAGGCAGCCATCGATTGGCGAGAGCTAGGAACTGCAGACCCTGGTCGTTTGCCACTACGTTTGATACGCTCTTGTAACAAGGATAAATCTTTGTCTTTTAGCTAAACGACAAAACTAACACACTGTTAAAAATTAAAATCAGCGCTCAGTAGAATATACGAGAACATTTATACGTTTTGTAAGAACGATTACTATTTGCCTTAAGTTAAATATTTTGCAAAATAGTGCTTAAAAATTCGAAACTACAATACACTACCGAAAAACTACCTAAATATCTGTATCGTTGGGTTTCTCTAATACCCTACCGAACCACGTTCTCAGACCCAGAAAGACTTACCCCACCCAACGATTTATAAATCTGATCTCCGACAAACGCGTATGCAGCAACAACTGCATTTAGCGCTGCGTTGCGAACGGCGTTATCTTTATCGCCAATTTGGGCCGCGATTTGCCGCAAAGTACCCGGCGCACAAATTTCCATCCCATGATACTGTATGAGCAAGCCGATTTGTTCCAAGCATTCTAAAGCGTTAGAGTGGTGGTATAATACTTGCACTAAAGTGCAGTCTGCCGGGCTGCAGTAACGTACCATTGCAGTTACCGTACTAACAATGACGGACGACAACAAACCTTTTTCAATGTACAGCGCCACCATTAGTCAAAGGTACGACTCATACAGTTTCAACCGCATTTACGCTTAAAACAACCTATCTATGCTAAGTATAAATCTAAACGCCTGTCCAAATAATGACTGCACTGAAACAATGTCTTTATTACGTATGGCGGTCGTTCCATTTTCATTTATAGAGATTTTACATAAAAACACAATGTAGCGAGTTCTGTTCGAGACTTACCAGCCCTCTGGCGGGCATTTTTCGCTTTAATGCCTTCAACCAGATACATTAACAATTTGCCAGCTGGGTAAATACGACACATTGCATCGAGGATTTTCCGAACCCAACCGCGTACAACGTCTTTGCCGTCTCCCGCCTGAATTAATAAACTGTTGATATCTTAGTTTTCACTTTGCTGTTTAACCATAATTACAAATATTTTCACTTTACCGCCTACAAGACGAGCTAAGTTTCATAAAGGTATACCAAAATGCTAATGGATTTATACAAGTCAATTTGAATTTGAAATTTTAATCTGACCACTCCATTTTATAATTTTTTATGCACTGATTTTCCTGATATTCACCGATTTCCTTTATCACCAGACGACCACTTTGCTTTATGACTTACAAAGCCTTGGCAGCCTGCTTACAACGAGCTACCACCGACGACGGAACTGCACCGTCTACCACTCTCAAAAACCTTTGACTAACCTTAATGAGCAAAAACGGCAAAAAGCACGCAACTTCCAAATCGTGCAAATAATAATCGCATTCTTCACACATAACAAACGCTGCATGTAGATATTCAAGAATTTTCAACAAAACCGACGGATTTGTATCGAAAAATCGTAGCGTTGTCCATTTCAAAATTAAATCCAATGCGCCAACAGTTGCAGTTGGCGCAGTTTGAATGCACTGAAATCAACAAGAAGCGTATTCTATAGCAACCCGCCAAATCTTAAGCCCTTGATTTTTATTTTGAGGGCTTTCTAAAAGCCCCTCCACACTCTCAAATCGCCCAGGTTGTACATGTGTGCACCTCCGAAAAAGTCCTAACCCCACTCGGATTAGGCTCGCAAAATGCCAGAGCAGATTATAGCACTATTAGCGGAGAACGATCAATGATACGCTGTACTACTCTTCAAACCGATGCAGTACACATATTAAGTCACATGCACAATTTTTTTGCAGAACCCAGATGAGCTATATATTATATTTAAAATTTACGCCAGATATTAAATTTCGGTTATATACAGTACGAATTGTGCAATATTTTTCAAAAATTTCAAAGTCAATCAAACCATGAAAACGCTAAAATTTTGTTTGAATGAGCAAAAATATGCCCTGCGCTGTTTCTAGTGGAAAATCACTTTTGATCTGTCCACAGGTTGATGCCCTTCCCACTTATATTACAATCAAGGGGCATCATATACATATATATAACAACTATGCAATGTGCACCTTAAAACTTGTTATAACGAGCTGAAAACTGAGAATACAACGCGAATATACTTACGGGACCATTTATCAACCGAAAACGCCATTAATGATCTCAGAAGCAAATATTGCATATTTAAAGTTTGCACAAAATTATATATTATATTAAAATACCCGCAGACTGAACTTTGGGAAACCACCCCATCAAAACATGGGGGGAAAAGTAGAGACCAGAATATGCCCACCATAGTAAGCGTATCAACCGCTTTCAAATGTTGCTTGAAATCCAAATTGAACAACTGAGTAACAAGTGTCGGTTTGCAAACCATCGTTAGCTGATCACGCAACTGATCTATGTATTCCGGCCGAGGTGCCGTGAACTGCCATTTCAGGACCTGTAAACAAAATTTACGGCTAGTCGCACAAACCAGACTGCACGACGCTGCCCAGGAACTTTTATGCTACTAAGCCGGAGCCTGAAGGTATGTAAAATGTGTATATTACCCATGCCATCTGTCCTGATACCTTTAAACTATTCAAAGAAAAATTGAAAGTGAGAGGTATTCCTATACATGGAGCATGGCCACAAAAATTAAAATTGCACGGACGGCTGAGTATGCGTGACAAAACCTCTGGCAAATTTTTTACACTAAAACTATCTCACAAACGGGTCATAATAGCAATTTTCAATCCAAGACTAGCCTTCATTTTGTTTTCATCGGCAAACCGTTGAGCTTTTTGATTCGTGTCGAACAGTGCACAATCATCTTCACCACTAACACCTTCACCGTTTGCGCCATCTTTCGGTTTTAGTCCTTCTCCAGGCTAAAATCAAAACTAAATCGTACTACTGTTGGGTACCGCAAAATTTGCAATTTTTCAAAAAATAGCTCCGACCATGACAATTCAGATTATAAGTCATATAATATTATACTAACGACCTTTATGCTTGAATGTTTAAATATGAATAATCGGACAAAAAACAAAATTGCACATGAATTAATAGTACACTGGTGCCAGCATACACATATTTAATAAAGCTCAGCGCTGAATAGGACCTTCAGCAGAAGCAGGTGCATTTCGTTTATTTTTCAACACTAAAATACTTTAACACGATAGCGCGCTATCTACCCACACGCGCATACTCTGAACATGCAAAGCTCCAAACTTGTTATCGCCCCTCTCCTACTAATTGAAGCAATGGCCGTGTCCTCGTGACGTGCTTATTTTGAAACAATTTTCTAGCACTATTACAGATTGTGCAAAAACGATAAAAATATTCACTGAAAGCTTAAACATGATCGCCTGCAGATCAGAAAAGCTGCAATTTCATGACATGCGCACATAAAATATTTGCAAGAACACAATAATTTAAAACAAACAAAATTCACGACTACATAAATAGATAAGCAAGTGAAATAAATCAGTATTTAGAAAGCGTGCAGATCGCACTTTTTTTAAAAATTTATAAAACAAATACAGCTTTCCTTAGCAAAGACACGTCTTTGCTATACTTTAATCAATGGAAATTTGTTGTTAGAATAAACACAAAATCAGCAGTAAATGCGCCGTGTTTTGAGGCCAAGTAACTGAAACCAAATTATACATTTGGATAGAATTCCTGCATTGCTGAATGTCTTGAGGATAAAATCGCAATACCTGTCTTAGAGCATGCAATAAAATAAATATGAATAAATTATATGTATTTTACGTAGCAATAATAAACAAAGCGATCTAATCCCATTTTCTCAAATTCTGCAACATTTTTGGTGCCTATTTGAGTTGTCGTCCTTCTGGGCAAATTTTAAAAGCAGCAAAAGCAACAGGTTGTTAGCTTAAATATTATGCTATGACGCACAAGTGATCGGTACCACACGCGGCGCACAAATGGGAATACGGCTTGTAATTAGGGATGTTACATATGCAGATGTTTCAAAACTTGTAGATACGAATTTTCGGATTTCAAATCCGCGGGTGCGCACATGAATGTTTTTCAAAAACGAGTTCGAACTTTTCATAAAGAATATTGCCAGTCATTTTAATTGGCAACTTAGAAGTGTGCCAAAAAAGTTCAAATAAACTGATTTCGGTTGGGGTCTGTTCCCATACCAATACAAATTTTACTTGAGGGGATCGCTCCCATACAAATGTAAATTTTACTTATGGCTTACGGACCAGATTTCTTTAAATTTCAGAAAAACAATGCTTGACAACTGCACTGCTGTTCAGATTTTCGAAAATATGCATAATTTTAGTTTTGGTACTGACAACTGCACTGCTGTTCAGATTTTCGCCAAATATGCATAATTTTAGTTTTGGTACTGGCTCCGGTGCAAAATGCAAAGTACCGAAACCGAGACTTCATGTTTGGCGTGTCGAGCACTTTTTCGCTACCGTATGACTTCTTAGCAACTTGACGCTGATGCACAAACATTGGAAATCTTCAGCGCAACAAATTTCGGGAGGGGGATGATTGAGCCGTGCCCTAATGCGTACTCCAGAGAAGTGCACTATGAACAGCTTAATACAAATCGTGTACACGCACAAACATACAGTGCCAGTGTTTAACAAATCTAGCCAATTGCTACATGTAAGTGCACCGGTAAAACGTCCACTAGCCGCGAGAGCCCCTTCAGCCAAGAGGAGCAGGTTCCTAGAGCTAAATGGTGGACAAACGACTCACAGTCGTGAGACTGGAGTTTTAATCCCTAGTGTGAAAAAACGCGAAAATATGAAAATGCAGATCTTAGATCCTCACTTAATTTGAGTGGTTGCGGTCATTTGCAACGTCTCCACTTCTAATATAAACAAATGTGTTACCCATATAAGTGACTTACCACATAATAAAACTGTAAAAAATAATATTAAAACAGTTAGTGCGACAAAACATGAACATAAGCTATTTGACTTGCATGGAACTGCAAGCATATGAAAAACCATTTTACGATATTTGAGTACCCCACCGTATACTACATAAGAATACAATCATTGGTTTTAGTCAAGATATTAACCGGATTCCGATATCCAGTTGATCCTTAAACAGTGTTAAGAAAATCTAACACAGACTCGCACATCATATATCTATGTACTTATCATCAAGCAAAACAATATAATTTTACACAGTTAACATTAGCCAATAATGCTAAATTTTAAAAACATCGCTCATGATTAATATTTCACTATTCGAAACTATCTTGCTCTCGACTAGAGTCATAATAAATTTAAACCATTATATTACCAAGCATTCCAATTATCAAAACAAGCTGCTGGCTCACCTGTTTAGGCCCACCGGTTCGAGCCACCGACGACGCTCTTGACCCAGACCCCTTCTTATCTTGATCTCCAGGTTTACCCGCAGATCCGCCTTTTGTTGCTGTACCCTTTCCACTTTCTGTCGACGGCCCGGTTACATCCTTCGATGCGGCACTCGATTTGTTTGCAGGCAAATTCGGTCGTGCTTTGTCAAGAAGTGATTGTACATTGTTCGCCGAAGAAACAGGCTATAAAAGAAATCGACGAAAAGATACGCAAAACGATATTTTCATTCGGTCAGCGATTAAATATTGTATCGCACAGTCATGCCTTTTGAGGTAACCACGGTTAAGTTGCATACTCATGCTTCAGAAGCGTTATTAATTCTTGGTTTGCACTATATGTGATTCTTCCTAGAACAAGACGGAAACAATATTTTATTAACAATGGTATTTTAGTTTCGGCAAACAATGTAAAATTTGGTATTTTCGTTGGCGGCAAACAATGTAAAATTTTGTGAATGCCAAAATGGGAATGCGTGTACCATCGACTGCAAATTAATAGATCCAGCCAACTGTTGACGCCTTATACATCAGTCTTTCATGTATAAGACCACAAAAACTCGAAAGCTTTATCAAACTCACCTTCAGTTTAGCCGCATGTTTAGCCATAAATTCATAACCGATTACAATCATAAAAGGCAGAACTGCGTCTTGCGCTGATTTACGAACTTCACTGCTTCGATCTTCAAGCGCGGCGTACAGCAAAGGAACACACTGTTTAATATCATTGTCAGGCAGCTTTTTACCCGTCTCAGCTACTGCATTGATTTGTCGCGCAAGCCAGCCATAAAGCTAAAATGTTACAAAAGCGAACAAAAACCAATACGCATGTATCAAAACATAACAAAAATGCCATAATAAAAACGACGTATATTATTTAAATCTGCAATAAATTTTTTCTCGACATTTCACAAGTGAAATTTGTGCTCTTCCCCACTCGGCCCATTCCCTCAAGCTCATCGATTTTCTACCTATTTATTTCGACGTGATACTCCCCACGATAAGCAATTTCCTTCTAATCACGTTTCTATCTAAAACCTTACTCTAAACGCAGCTGCTAACTTAAACGAATTTGGCTCACCTCAGTACGAATGCTGGGATTTTCAGTACGCAATGCGTCAGGAATAATTTCACCTTCACAAAAACATTTGAAGCCACACTGTTCTATCCACGCGTTTAAAACACCGAGTGATTTTTGTCGAAATTGAGGCTGCAACCATTATACTACTCACATTACCGAATAAAAACAAAACCAGATTAATAAAGCTGTGCTATACCCGTATTGCAAGTCTGCACGTAAACACTTCCTTTTGCCATGCGGTATTAAAATATTCAAGTTATCTACATTAATATGATGTTTTAAAAAACCTTAAGGGAATGGCCCACAGTCGTAAAGGCTAAATCTCAGAAGCAACTGGATTATAAGCCAAACACAAAATTCAATCCAGAGCGAAGGAATTCCAAAACATTCTTTTCGCAGTCTTGAATTACAAGCCCATTAATACCTTTGCATCAGAGAGCGCAGAAAATATCCCAGGAATGATCACACGAATGTGTTCTTTTATCTTCGGACCGACCGCGGTTGCAAGCATCAGGCAAATATCAAGGCTTAGATTTCCCTAAAAACAGAAACACGATAATAACACGTTGCATTTCAGTTTTACTGTTTCGAAAAAAACAAACGAATATTTGAGAAAATTCTCTGCCGTGAAAATTATACGTAAAAATTTAAAGGTTCAAATATTCATGAACCCGGCGCAGGCAACCAAATAACCGACTGACTACACACAATCAACTCCTGCAAAATTTTTAAATTTAATCCACGCTAAGTCAAGCCAACTTGCAATATTTTTGTTCGATTCGCAAACGTGAGCACGGATGGTTTCAGGCAACGGACCCAAATTTGGTGTGATAAATTTCGCGTCGGAAATAACGGTTTGAATTTTTTCAAACGCTTCTTTACGCACTTTCCAATTTGCATCGGCGCATTGCGCAATGAGATCGTCCGTGAATTCATTACTGAAACCCAACCAACCACAGCAATCATGATCGCATTATATTATCATAAGAAAATGGAAAAGCGCTTAAAATTCTAAATTTAACTTTGCTTCAAACAATCAAATCGCCAGTCAAATTAAACAGCCATACCAGCTTTTTTCTAATTTCGACAATATACAACGGGATTTGATAGTTCCAACTACAAACCCCATTCCACTGCCACCTGTGCTAGCATACCTAATATCCTTCCGATCAACCAAATCCGCAACCTTGAACCCTCCTTGAGCATCATCGAATTCGTCCGCATCATCGTCCTCCCCTTCTTCTTCATCTTCATCCCCTCCGGCATTCGATATTTTACTTGCTGTCATTGACCGATTACGTCCAGACGTACCGCGCACTGGCGCTGGTGGTTTCTGGCCTGCGTACTAAACAAACAAAGCACACGTATGCACACACATTTGGATTGAGATCTTCGAGTTACAAATTTACAAATTGCATGGATATCTTGGTGTTACAAATATTGTAATCACATTTGGTCTTAAATGTAAAACATAAAATTTAAAAGCCCGCCCCCGAAAAAAATCCTGGAACCGTTAACGATATAATATACTATATTTATATATATTTATATATATATATAATTTTTGGATTTTTGACATTAAATACTATAGCAGATTCAACAGTAATATCTAATATAAGGTGTTATTGCAAAAAGCAATCACTACTTGTTTTAAACAATCCTCTTGCATTTCTGTCACTAGCTGACTTGTGTTTATGAAACGTACTTTCTCAAATTCAGCATCAATTTGTTGAATTAGAGCTGGTTTTTCATCTTCAAAAAACGCTTTAATTTGTGCTCCGACAAACAAAAATAGAACCCCAATGAAAGCAACGGCTTTTTGGCGAATATCCTAAAATCATCAAAAGTACCTTACAAGACCGTGTTTTAAGCACTTCTAGACCTCGAAAATAGCAGCTGGGCGATTCAGCTGTATGACTTGACTTAACTGGTTGCAGCGAAATCAAAAGATGACATTTCAAATTTTAACAGTTTTACAAAAGTATACTTACAGGATTAATAGCTGCAACACCGCTTTTAGCATACGAGATCATCTTTTTCAAATCAGCTCTGAAACAAGTATGACAACATGGACAAGTCATATTTTGTTGTATAAAATCAGAGTTACGAATCACCTAACAAATACATGCGTTCTACAGTTTAGATTGCGTTTCTGGTATTTTTCAGTATCCGGTGGCATCCCAAAGGGAACCATCACATTTCCAAATTCCACCAATTGCTCAAGATCCATACGATATACGCTTGAAGCTCACTTCAAACCAAAGTCGGTAATGGCACGTCCAAGCCAAACATACGCTTCCGCTTGTACCTTCGGGCTCTTTTGTGAGTCAAATGCATAGGTCATGACCTGAAAGCAAACAACAATGTTATAACTAAAATAATTCAAAGGCAGTATTTTACCAATTCGTAATACGATTTCAAGCAAGCGAGCTACACCACATTCAGCCGCGTTGTCAATATATTTTAGCAGACTTTGGTTCATTAGTTCACAGGTTAGACAACGTCATGCAAACGTTTTGAAGCGAAAACCCAGCTCACAAAAGGTTTGTAATCACCGGTGACGTCAGTCAATAATAGCAATGCCTGGCCTAGAACTCACTTCGAAACCCTCTTACTTGCTCAATAACAAAACCCAGTTCAAGTTTTTCAGCAGCCACCAGAAGGGTTGTTGTACATCGTTCACCGAGTGATTCTTTCCTTTCAATTAACTTTTCGACCAGCTCAGGCAAAGTAACCGCGAGCGTTTGCGTTGAAAATTTAGCATTTTCAGTCAACCATTCGTAGAGTCCAATTTTAACGTGGACTACCTAAACAATCAACATTTATCCGCCAGTAGTCAAATGGCAGCTTTTTACTCAGAGGTATTTATCCCGGTTGTAAGCCTTTATTTTATCACTGAACAATTATAATCTTCACGAATCTCATACCACCAAATTTAACTGATTTTCTACTTATAGCCATTAAAGCTTTTGTAGCCCATCCATAATGTACCCACTGTTCAAGCCAACCTAAACAGCTAAAAATCGATCTAAATCAATCACTGTAAAACAACACTATCAAAACATACAGTAAACTCCTATAAACTCACTTGCAAATTTGACTCTTTGCGTTTACCACCGTTCAAAGTTTTCACTAAAGCCTGCGTTGGTATCAATTTGGAGTCCATTTTTTTAACAATCTGAAACCCGCCCAAAGCAACACACATAAACCCAGAAATGTACACAATAAGTTTTCACAGTATTGCAAATTCAATGTTTTGTTTCTATTAACATATCTTTCACAATATCTCTGGTCAGGGCTGTTTTTTCCGGAAAAAAAATGAAAAAATTCAGTCTTTGTCTGAGTGATCGGTTATCCCACCGTCAGCCGACGTCAGCCCAAACATGCTTGCATTTTGAAACTTTTTGCAAATTTGAGCCTCCGCTGACATCCCCTGATAATTCCATGCCCAAATCGGAATTTTTGAAAAACCAATACTGATTAAAAACTCTAAAAACTTTTGTCTCAAACAAAACTAAATACTGCCAAAAACAAATTAAACAATATTTAAAATCAAAACTCAATTCAGTACAAATCAGCAAAATTGTCACTAGATTACAATAATCACCTCCACAATTTTCGTCACAGCAGCCAACCGTTCCTTCCACGCCGCACTTTGTAGCGCATCAGCGAGGGTTTTTGCGCAGTCAGAACCATCCGCAGACACTTTAATTTCACCGAATATTGGTGCTACTAATTCGTCCGCTTCTTCCGGCGACAGCTCACGCTCCTCGAGCAGAGCTGGCGGTCCGGCTGACTGTGCCGACGTTTGCTTCGCAACCCCGCCGCCACCTGCTGCTTTAGCAGATTTGGGTTTCGCACCTCCAGCACCAGCTGGTTTGCCAGTCGGCTTCTTTTTTGTCTAAAAAAGAAAACAAAAAACTACACATTTTATGGATTAAAATATCTTAAAAGTTTGTGTTTATGTATACGGTAGGACGGAGTTGCTAAAATGAATACAACGCCTCGATTGTGCCGCTTACAATTTGCCGTGAACAAAAAGGAAATACTGGTGAAACATTACACAGAAACAGCAATAGACCTAACAACCATAAGCTAAGCATAAATTAGGACTTTCTACATTTCAATAATTATACCTAATAGCTAATTTGCATATTAGCGTAATTGATAAGCCTAAATTAGGACTTCTTAAAATATTTCACTAACTATTATGGTTACAAGCATCTAATTTCAGCATTAAAGGGTTTTTGGGTGCGAGGAATCTGTATAGACTGTTTACAAACCTCCAAAACCGATAATTGAGTAGTTAGCTAATAGATAATTTGCATATTAGCAAAGTTTATAAGCCTAAATTAGGACTTTTTACAATATTTCACTAATTATTAACGTTAAAAGCAATATAATTTCAGCACCAAACGGTTTTAAAGTGCGATTAATTTGAATAAATTGTGTAAAATCCTCCAAAACCGATATATTTGAATAGTTAGCTAATAGCTAATTTGCATATTAGCTTAATTGACATGACAAAATTAGGACTTTTTAAATTATTTCAATAATTATTAGGGTTTACTGAAGGTTTTTGGGTGCGATGAATCTGAATAAATTGTCTACAAACGTCTAAAAGCGATAATTGAGTAGTTAGCTAATAGATAATTTGCATATAACGTATAAGCATAATTGATAAGCCTGAATTTGTGTTTGCAATATTTCACTAGTTATTACGGTTACAAGCAATCTAATTTCAGCAATAATGGGTTTTTGGGTGCGAGGAATCTGAAAAAAATGACTACAAACCTTAAAACCGATTATAGAATAGTTAACTAATAGCTAATTTGCATATATGCTTAATTGATAAGCCTAAATAATGGCTTTTTAAATTATTTCTCAAATTATTAGGGATACTGAAGGGTTTTTGATTGCGAGGAATCTGAATAAATTGTTTACAAACAACCAAAATCAATAAACGAATAGTTAGCTAATAACTAATTTGCATATTAGCTTAACTGTTTACGTGTGTTCGAGCTTCGCTCAATACATGTACTCCCACTACGACTGCTTGAAGTCGGTGTAGCTACATGCACCAGGAATTTAAGCGTCTAAATCAACATTCCGCTCCTTTCCATTAGTGGGGGCTGTACTTTAATCATGCGCTAGTGATCTACAGACACCCTTGCTCAAACACACAACTTTTATCAAAGAATTTAAACGGTTTGACTTACACTTGCACTAGTTGATTTCGATTTATCGGACTCAACATCAGCATCATGATTCATAGCTTTAGCCTTTAGCGAAAAATAAGAAGCGAACAATGACAAAAATGCAAACAAAAATTAACAAAAGAGCGGACCAACACTTTGTGAAATAAAATCAGGTACCTATCCGTAAAAGTCAAAAATTCAACAAAAAACTATGCGTTAGGGAAACACCCCTTTTTCCAGTCAAAAAAATTTGCATATGAGCAAAAGCGTAAAAGGGAAACAATGAATAAATGCTAAAGACGCTACCTGAATAAATCGTAAGGACGCTACCTTACAACTTGCTAATGCATTTTGTATACTGCTATCCCGTGTATGTGGCTCCTCAGGTTAGATCACATGCCGTAAACCCTGGTCCGCGCATGTTACAGAAAAAGCTTGATTGCGACTCGCAGTGCAGTGCAATAAAGTTTACACAGTGCAACCTCGATAGCTTTCGTTCAACAATTTTTGAACAAATTTAAACCAGTAATATTATTTCAGTGCACCTAAACAGAAACAACTGTCTAGCTGCACACAACAGCCGAAAAAAACTAATAGCTAACGACAAACAATAACAAAACACCACCATAATTGTCTACCAGACACACAGACAAACTGGAACTACAAGATTGATTGTTTCCTTCTGATTTTTGTCCTTTCAGGTACTTTTGAAAACAATTTAAAACGTTTTGGCAGCAAAGTCAAGAACTAGGATCAGAAAACACAATTGTTCACTATTCTGTAGCATTGGACAAGCTCACCAACCTAACGTCCGGAAAGAAAATTGTTTGAAAGTAAAAGCAAAAATTTCGGGATGCAGAATACTATTACAAACAATTCTAGCTGCACAGCTTTCAAAAAACGAAAAATTCACTACGACTGAACAATATAAGAGCGTAGAAAAAATATTCGCGATTTACACAAAATAGTTGCGATTTACATAACTACTAAAATTACAGCAAGCAAAGCTAATGCGAAAAGGAGTAAAAAAATTCATTCAAACTTTTTTACCTTCGCAGACGATGGTTTAGCTACAGGTTTCGATGTTTGTCCTGTTGTGCTAGCAGGCTTAGCGGCCCCACTTGATGCAGCCCGTGACGAAGTACCACCGGTAATAGTTGCGTTATCGCTAAATTCTTTTATCTGAAACAAAATTTTGTATAAAAAGGTGATTTTTGGATTGGGCCTAACGAAGCTAAATGCTTCACAAATTTGATAATACAGACTTTTAAGCTTGGCTATATCCTCAAATGTCTTTGGAAATTATGCAGATTTCTGGCAATTGATTTGTCCGACTTCTGCGCAGTCAGTTGGAAAACCTATTGCTAAATACTGATAGATGCTAACGTATTTAAGAATATGAATCTTTACATTTATTTATGATCCGTTATTTATACTTGGGTGTCGAAATGTGGATGTCCGTCCGCCCGAAAAGAATCTGAAGACCGTGAACCGATTTGATAAACTTTTTTATTCGAAAGCTTGTGGTTTTTAAATTTTAAGCCGTTTGCCAGCTACCGGCTAATTTGCATAATTAAGCCTAAATTAGGACTTTCTACTGTGTTCACTAATTAAAATTACAAGCAATCTAATTTCAGTACTAAAGGGCTTTAGGGTACGAGGACTCTGAATAAATTGTTTACAAACCTCCATAACCAATAACTGAATAGGTACCTAATAGCTAATTTGCATATTAGCATAATTGATAAGCCTAAATTAGGACTTCTTAAAATATTTCACTAACTATTATGGTTACAAGCATCTAATTTGCGCAATAAAGGGTTTTTGTGTGCGAGGAATATAAATAAATTGTCTACAAACCTTCAAACTCGATAATTGACTAGTTAGCTAATAGCTAATTTGCATATACATACGTGTAATTGATGAGCCTAAATTGGGCGTTTTTACAATATTTCACAATTATTAAAATTACAAGCAATCTAATTTCAACAATAAATGGTTTTCGCGTGCGAGGAACCTAAATAAATTGCTTACAAACCTTTAAAACCGATAATCGAAAGCTAAAGCTAATTGGCATATTTGTTTAATTGGTTTAGTGTATTCGAGCTTCGCTCAATATATGTAATTCCACTACGACTGGTTTTAACAGAAAGGTTCCGTAAACTACAGTATAAACACTTACTACTTTCCAGCGGGTGAACCGCAAAGCAACATAAATTTAACTGCACTGTAACCTAAAAAATTTTATATCCTCAAAGTAAAACATAAAATATTTTAATGACACAAAATTTTATATTCTCAAAGTAAAAACATAAAATATTTTAATTAAACAATGTTAGGCTCTTGACAATTCGCTAACCTTTGCCATCTTTATGCTATCGACTTCAGTTAAAAACGGACCAATATTCTTCTCGGACACAACTTTCATAGCAACACCAAGTGCATTTAAGGCAGCGTCACGGACAGTGCCATCTTGATCGTTACCAAGCTAAAATTAAAACACATAAAACTATTAAACTTTCCATACTTAATTTAATGCCTACTAAAGCTATAGTTGAAACCTCCAACTAATCGGGTATATGACGTGTGGGAATATATTTCGCCAAAAAAATCTTAGCATTGATTGCCACTCCAACATGTGTTAAATCAAAAGTTACAGGTGTAACTTAAGCAGCGTTTCGTGTTTAGAAGTTAAGTGTTTTGGAATCTACAAGAAATCTTACTCAAATATACCAAATAGTTCTTTCACAAAAACATTTATAAATGTCAGTTCAAATACTAAAATATTAAATCAAAATTATAAATTTGCCAAACTTACGTTCACAAACACTGACCAAAGTTTTCTGAAACCTGTAACAGACCAAATGTTATACAACTCTGCCAGCATGAAAACTGCACATAAACCTAAAACTAACTTACAGTAACCAGCGAGGCACAGTAGACTTTGAGTAGTTTCTTATTCAAGACTGTTGCGTTTGACGTTGCAAAAGCTCGAGATAAAAACAAGGCGACTTCGCTACGCACAGATGGATTTTTGTTCTCCATTCCTTTTACCAAATCTTCGGACATAGAGTCGAGTGTTGACTGAAAACCGAGAAAAACTCATGCAACTAAAAGATTTCACAATTTGGCACAAGGTTTTTAATGATGTTCATTTACTTCCCAAACAATAACACGAGCGCAACAACGTTTGCGTGAAATACCTTTCACAAAACCTCCTAACAATAACACAAGCGCAACAATGTTTGCGGGAAATACCTTTCACAAAACCTCCAAACAATAACACAAGCGCAACAATGTTTGCGGGAAATACCTTTCACAAAACCTCCAAACAATAACAGAAGCGCAATAATGTCTGCGTAAAATAACTTTCCCAAAACCTCCTGCAGCTGTTTCAGTTCTCGCTGAAAAAGTTATGCGAGTATACGGCTTTAAACGTTTAAACTGTAAATCACGTACCGCTTTGCCTAATGCATCAATTGCATCGCGTAAAGAATCACGAACCAACTGTTTCTTCTCTTTAAATTTCTCGATAATCACAGGAATACACTAAAATTGTACACGTTAAATACTTGACATTTTTGCAATGTAACTTGAAGTCTACCAATTTAGCCACAATTTGAAAACTTGAATGTTTTCTAAAAAATAAAACCTTACAGAACTTTCAATAAACAAACTTAATGAACCGAATAATTTGAAAAATAAAACTATTTCATCCCGCTATAACACAGTACCCACCGAATGAAAAACCTAAAGAAAAACTCAACAGACAGACTAGATGATCCGAAACTTAACAAAATTTTCTTGCCGTTGAACAATTTAAAAAATTAAAACTATTTCCACCGGCTATAACGCAGTATCCAAGCAAATACTAACCACTCCAGTGTGTACAGCAAATTTTTTTCGCAAACCGTTCGCAAGTGCTGTAAGGCATTTTGCGGCTGAGCTTACAATATTGATGTTTGCATCTTTAGCGATTAGCTGAAATAAAATAAATAGCAAACATAGGACAAAAGTAAACACACAATATGTGGGGTTATTTTCTCGATTTCAATACTTTCTGTAAAAGTTGTATTAAACAAATTTTCCAAAAAAGCGAAAAAATTCTTGCAACGCAATATTAAAAATGCTAAAAAATCACCAATTTCAATGAACCTTGAACATGTGTACTTCAGCTAGACTCATTACAGTCAATAGGTTTCGGAACAAGTCGACTACTGCATCTTCGCATATTAAAAGCGAGTGATAGGTGTTACACTGCTATATACATTAGAACCAAGGATCGGCCGAATATTAATTTTACCGGATACCGGAACCGGGTAGTGAATTTTGTACCGGAACCGGAGCCGGATGTTAACCGGATATAGGATCTAAATTTGTACACTGTTGGAAGTATTTGAGTCGTGCAAAAATATGTATTTATGAATTTAAGATTAATTTTTGGTTTGGATTTTTCATTACATGTCTGTCCGTTCATGAATTGTTCGGAATTGCAGTCGCTTCAAAATATCTAATTTTTTGACATGCATAAAACAGTTTTATGATATTTGGAACCACAACCACAAATATCCGGTAGGCAATATTATACCGCATACCGGGATGTCGGATTTTGTCAGATATTGAGCCGGAATCTGATATCCGGTGGATCCTTGATTAGAACATATTACAGGGACATGTACCAACTCCCAAAATTACTTACATTCTTTAATTCAGCTACCCATTCGCCATAATTTCCGTTCGCGTCCAGGCGCTGCCCGTCGATAATCTTCAATAGCGCGTCCAACGCTTGCTTTCTCTCTGTCCACTTTTTACTCGTCAACAATTCGTCATACTCGGCGCATTCTGTTTTCAGTCGGCTCATAGCATCAACTTGTTCCATCAGTTCCCACGGGTCGATCGCTGGCGCAGACTCATCATCGACATCTCCTAATTAAAAATGCAAAACTCACTGATACCTGGGCCAGAGATGACCCCGGTCCGCGACTCCACCTTCTTTGCAGGGATCGATCGGATAATTTGACCGCGTATCAGAACCGGATAGTAAATTTTTACCGGAACTGGACGTTAACCGGATATAGCAACGAAATTTGTGCACTGTTGGTAGGTTGAAACACTTAAGGGTCGGAAATGCAGTCACAGCAAAATGTAAGAAGCAGTTCAATTATATTCGGGAAGACAGCCGCAAATATCCGGTAGGTTTATACAGAATACTGAGACCGGACTGGGACCGTTTTGACCGGATATTAAATCGGAACGGGGTATACGGTTCATCCAAGCTAGTTTATGATAACAAAACACTCAGACAACTTTTAACAGTCGCTTAATTCTACGCACTAGCTCGGTATTGTCAAAATTTATGACAAATTTTCGAGCCGCACGTAACAAATTTCCTTTTGTTCAGATCGAATAGAACTGTTGCGCAACGAAATAATCACTATTTCTGGCTACACTTAAAATTTTACCTTAATGAAAATCTCACAGCGTAAAATTCTCCAACTATCTTACCATCATCGTGGTCCCCTCGACCATCAGCAGTATTTTCAGACGCATCCACTGCAGTTCGCTGCGAGATCGCGTGTTGTTGAGATCTCAGATACCTTGTTGGTTTCACCTTGGCATCGACAGATTTAGCAAACTCGGTTTCGAGCTCAGTTAGCTAAAAATATGGTAGCACTATAAGCAAACATGCCACACCTGCAACTTCTCAAAAAACCGGTGTGGTTGTGACAAGATTCAAAACAAAAAAGCAACACCGTTATCACTGTCATGCAAGTACTATTTCCAATTAAATAGAAGCCACCAGATAAAAATCTGGATATGCGATTTCGAGCATGGTAAATTCCCGGTTGGATGTAGTACAAACAACGAGCAAAATGTCTAACAGACAGGCATTTAACACTAAAAGCCCACTTATCAAGTAGCAACCATCTTGTAAAATACCCACACACGCATACACATTCGATCTTGGTCTAAAGTCTAAACCAACATGACCACAAATCCGACTTCTAAGAATTACAGCAATCCCTCAAGTTTTCCCATTCCAAAAGTATACCTGAACAGGCTTTAAATTCTGTAGCGCCGGTTTGAGAGCGGGTCCAATCCATTTATTGAGCTCTACTGTGAGATTCTTCGCCTCAATACGAACATTTCCGTCTTTGTCATCAAGAATAGTGGGTAGGACTTTGAGTATCGATTTTAGTGACAGCGCTTTCGCTCCAAATTGTCTAAACATAGTACAGAAGTATTCCACAACCGCCAGTCAGTGGTAGCCAGGGGGATGTGCGGTCTCGGTCAATAAACCGAGATCAGAGACTTCTGGGTTCCGATCTCGGTCAATTTTGGACCTTTTCAATAGACATTTGCTGAATCCTCGACTTCTGGTCTCGGTTCTAAACCATCAAATTCAAAAACCGAGACATGCCAAATACCGAGGCTTAACGAGACCGAGACTCCCATCTCTGCTATTGTAAGAAACGAATATTACCATTTGCTGAATTCTCGAAACCTGGGATATATGAGCTTTAATAATGTACTGTAATAAAATACAAAATACAAATCTAAAAATCAACAAAATACAATAAACATCCGTTTGTTGTGAACGTTGAGCAGAAAAACGTAACTTCTTTTTTCCATTCGTCTCAGTTTGAAACTGACCGAGACTCAGATACTAAATTTAAAAGCGTTACACACAAAAACATGACCACACCACTTACTGAACCGCTTGTGTCATGCACTGAACTGCGGCAACACGGACCTTCGGCGTTTTATTTGTGAAACCATTTTGAAGTTCTTCCTGAAACCTTATTCAGTTGTAAATTTATACGACATGTTTTCCATTTATGTTTTGTACTCATGAGTCGAAAGATGGATGTCTATTCGTCTGTCCGACTGATGAGAACCTGAGGAACCGCAAAACGGAGTTTGATAAATTTTTTGTTTGAAGCTTATTATCCTGATGTTGGGTGTTAACCTCGCTTTAGTGTTATAAAATTCTAAGCCGTTTACTAACTACAGCCTAATTTGTATAATTGGCTAGGCCTAAAATAGGACTTTTTACATTACTCCACTACTTATTAGGGTTACAAGCAATCTAATTTCAGTACTTAACGGTTTTTGGTTGCGAGGAACCTAAATAAATTGTTTATAAACCTCCAAAACCGAGAAATGAAAAGTTAACTGCTAAAAATTAGAAGTTTTTAACATTATTTCAATAATTATATCAGTTATAAAGCGAATTAATTCTGTACTTAAGCGTTTTGTGCGCGAGGAGTCTGAATTGTTTATAAACTTCCAAAATAGATAAATGAATAGTTAGCTACTAACTTATTAGCATATTGCCTAAGCTAAGTATGGCAGATGATTTGGGATTATCATGTTTATATATAAACGTTTGTGCACTATTGGCTTTACGGTTTTCTTTAAAAACAGGAACACTTAAAAATTCGTGTAATGATACGAAGTTTTAAATTATAGCTTTACATTTTAACACTTCAAATCATTACAACAATTCAGATATATTCCCTAATCGCGATTCCTGAGCTTGGTTGAAAGACAATGGTTGAAAATGTATTTCACGTTGTCATATGTAGCACAGGAAGGTTACAGTTTTCACGCGAACGGTATCTTTTAAGCAGAAGTTCGCAATGTATGGGCTGCTTTTGGGTATTTTACGGAATCTGAAAGTTTCGCATTAATATACATTTTTGGTTACTGCGTCCTTTACCATCCGTAGGTTGCTAACGAGCCTGTGGCAAAGATTATAATTTGTGGAAAGCATTATTACTGTTACGCCGTTTATGTTGTACCAGGACATTATCTGTGTCGCACAGCGAACCTTTTTGAATCAAATTCGATGACTACAGTGTCCTGTAGAGCCGCGTTACATAATAGCCAAACGCTAATAAGCATATTAATGTACCATCATATTCTCATAAGTATTGGTTTTGTCGGTGTATAACAATATGTTCCGTAGGAATACGAATTGCCAGTAGGTAGCTAGGCAAGAGCTTCGGTGAATCAATACGTGTAGTACCACAACAACTGGTTATACGTAGATATCATCTAGAATTTTATTAGCAAATCTTAAACGAAACTCAAGCTCAAATTATTAACAGCACAACAGTTGTCGTCATCATAGTTGTTCCCCTTTCCGTAAAAGGGACACGGTCTGTAGTAACTAGTAATTAATTTCCTTCCTATGCCGCAAGATTATATATCTCTCAAAAGAAAACCATTCACTTACCAGTACAACATCGTGCTTCTCAATCTCAATATACATTAGCAACAGCTCTTGAGCTTTTTCCTTGGTTTTCGCACGCGATGCACCAAGTCCTTTAAGTACTAACGAGCCACATACTTCGCTTGCTGTTCTACAACGACTAACGTTCCGCTGTCTATGACAAAAAGAGCTCCACGCACGCCAAACAAGAAAGACAACAGGCAAGCAGGTAGCCAGCCGCAAAAAAATTTTAAACCATGGAATGCAATTCATATAACAACGTATTGGTTAGCAAAACCTATCCATCAATGTTGGTTCGCAAAACCTATCCATCAAAAACCAGCATCGTAGTTCGATACAATCAAGATTTCAAGTAAATTTGTGCCAAAATTTTTAATTACGAAATTTTTGTTCTGACATAGAACAAATAAGCACTATAACAAAAACTGATGCTTCGAACTGCATCAATTGTATATAGATATACGTAAATCTAAAAACAACTAACTTAGACGCAACTTTAGCGTTTTCGACGTATACTAACGCTGCATCAATTCCCTTTTCTTGGGCAGCCGCGTTTGAATCTGCAACAAGACGATACCAGCAGAATAAAATGAATCACGTGGGCCCACACTAGATAGCAGGGTTCCTACAGAAACTCAATTTTGCCAGAACAGGAACAGGAACAAGAATTTAGGAACAGAAACTGGTTGAACCCTGCAAGATAGATACTAGATTGATAGATAAAGCAAAGAAGATGCCATATACAGTGTGCAGAATTTGGACGGCCCATTACACCGGTATATCTTGTTTCGAGGTTTTACGCTGCAAGAATACCTAAAGTTCTTGTTGCATGTTTAAATGCACTCATCGCTACCCATCCACAATTTTTACTAAAATGTTGTTTTGCATCGTTCAATGTTACCCACTATATTTTCTGCATAAAATGTAACCAGAAGAACAACACCACTATTCACACTTAGACAATGGTTTTAAACTCTTCATGACACACGTTCGAATACCAATGAAGCGAAACAAAGCATACCAGTCACAAAACCTTTAATAAGCCCCAGGTATTTGCTGAACTCCTTATCATTTGCGTCCAAAATAGCGAATTTTTTTGCCGCTTCAGTATAGCCGTTAACGCGTGCTTTCCAATTCTGAAATAAACAATACCATGCGTTCATACTATGAGGATATTTGAATCATCTAACAGATATACAGTTCAGTCGTTCAAGTTTAAGTACATGAAGACAATCTACGTATACAAGCTGACTGTGTTCCTAGTATAGCAGCCTCGCCAATGTATAGATGAGGTCCGCAACAGTGAATAAGCATATTCCTAAGCGTAAGCCAAAGGTAGTCTCGACGTAACAACAAACATGTTCCAAAACGCCTAAGCCTGAGCATAAACCTCGGCAAAAAATATGAAAGCCAAGTCTAAGCAAAAAATTATGTCTAAAGCTTATGCTTAGCTCACGTGAAAAAAATCGCTTCCTCATCTATCAGGGTGCAACATGAATTACGGTTCCGGTGTTTTTTCACCTTCCGGTTCCGGTAAATTTTTACCGCAATTAAAAATTCCGGTATTAAAATATGATCGGCGGAAATTAAGCATTTTACTAAAAAATGACGATAAAAATAAAATAGATTTTTTAGTTACAGTATATAAATAAACATGCACAATCACAGAAAATAAACCATCCAAGGTAGATTCCACTTCAGTGGATAAAGAAAGAAAAACTAAAATACAGCAGATTAACAGCAAGTAGACATATAAATACCTATCCTCTTCAACAAAGGTTGTTTCGCCAATAATATAGCAAAAAAGAAACATAAAATGAATTTTTCGGTGTCATATATTTTTAACTTTCAGGTTCCAGTAAAATTTAGTTCCGGTTGCACTCTGTCATCAACACATAGGCCAGAAGTTTAACAGAACTAATGAGCAAATACAAAAATCTGTTTCAGTAAGTAAGATTATCTATAAAACAAGCACATACCGAGTGCTTGACTTGTTCTTCTATGGGCAACTTCAAATATTCAGTATCTTCGGCGCCGTCAGCCATAACGCTGGTAACAATTCGTTAGCACGTTTACTAAATCAGCAAACATGAACAAAATGATTAAAATACAGTTACTTTTATTATTTACTTCACTACACAGTAAAAGCTAATTATAAAACATGCTCCCATATTTCAGGTTTTAAATAAAATGTTGAACTCTAGCGTACAAACTACCTTAGAAAGATGATATACTTTTCGAAACAAAATCCAGACTAAACCGCTCGTAGAAAAAGCGTCTAAATCTATCGAGCAAATACAATCAGAAACCTAAACCGAGCCGAACCTGTAGAATGCAAAAATACAACCACAGAGAGCGCTTAATTAAAAGTCGTTGCAGTGGCAATTAGTACATGTTTATTGATGAATTGTTCGCCCAAACTTTATTGAGCGAAGTGAAACTCCGAGCGAAGCTCTGAGTTTCGCGAAGCGTTTTATGTTTTGTACTTGGGGGTCGAAAGGTGGATGTCCGTCCGTCTTTACGTCCGAAAAGAATCTCAGGAACGGCTGAACCGATTTTGATAAACTTTTTTTGTTTGAAAACCAGTTATCCTGGGGTGTTAACCTAGCATTGGGGTTTTAAAATTTTAAGCCGTTTATTAGCTACATTCTAATTTGCATAATTAATTAAGCCTAAATTAGCACTTTCCACAATACTTCACTAATTATTACAGTTAGAAGCAGCCTAATTTTAGCATTAAAGGGTTTTTGTATGCCAGAAATCTGCGTAGACTGTTTACAACCCCCCAAAACCGATAACTAAGCAGTTAGCTAATAGATAATTTGTATATTAGCATAGTTTATAAGCCTAAATTAGGACTTTATACAATATTTAACTAATTATTACAGTTAGAAGCAATCTAATTTTAGCATTAAAGGGTATTTGGATGCGAGAAATCTGCGTAGACTGTTTACAAACCCCCAAAACCGATAATGGAGCAGTTAGATATTAGATAATTTGCATATTAGCATAGTTTATAGCCACCATGTCAGTCTAGGTAGGAACCGGGACATCAGACCTTTTACTAAGCAGCTGGAAAAGCCGGCTTGAGCGGGGATCGAACTCTTAGCCTATGGTTCCTTTAGCGAGCACTCTACCACTGCGCCACGTAGCCCGCCTCTCCAACTACCATTTTCGTCGACTATATTTGTCGACCGCATGCTGCCAGCTAGCATACATACAGTGCACTGCACTATATTGCATGTGCACATAAAGGACAAGCATGCCTCACATGCTTACAGGGCGAAATCCTGCCAGGTCCGTTCCTTGGATTTAAACTTAGAACCGTTTAGTAGCGACGGATCTAAATTTATTTGTGGGATATTCCAAAACTGATTCCGAAGTTCTTCTAAATCCACTAAATTTTTGGCAGTGTTGGATTTGCAAGGTATTCGGTGTGTGTCCGTAATACAATTCGGCTTGTGGGAACCTCAACGCTGTGATATAGACGCGGCCGGTTGTAACAGTTTACGCTACTTATCACAGCGCTGAGGTTCGCACAAGCCGCATTGTATTACGGACACACACACCGAATACCTTGCAATTGCAAATCCGACAACTCCGAGATTACTCAAATAAAACTCCAATCTCCATGCGCTAATACCAAATACAATTCCAGAAAACAATTCCAATAATACTCCAACAGCTCCGGTAACTTCTTAACTCCTTTAACTCCTAGCTCCAAACTCCAGTTTAACTCCAACACAAAACAGCTCCGGTTACATTAATTCCCCAGAACGTGCTCGCACAATACGTTGCATATCGCAATCCACGCGGCACGAGGAGTAACACAATTGCAACCCGAATATGTTAAAACTAATTCTAAACTCATTGGATAATTCAGTTCACACACAATAATTCTAACACCGTGCTCCGCAACAAACAGAAAATAATAGAAAGTTCCGATGACAGTAGAATAATAATAATAATCGTAAAATATACGTCACGATTGGAAATTTATTCCGATTGGTGAACCTCGGTCACCCCAGCCACCTTGCAACGCAACGTGCTCCAGATGTATGATGAGCAACTTCCGCCACAGCCGCGGCTTTCATATTAATTGATGTAGCTATGTGTTTTGTAAAAACGAAAACAAAACTCAAAAGTAAAAACGCATTACTTCGAGCGACATTAAAATTCAAATTGAATGGTACAGTCTGGAAAGAATGTAGTTGTACAGTCATATTTTATCAACAGACTTTGCAGGTCGACGTAGCCTGCATGGTTTTCGTTTCCGCTTGCGGTAAAAACTATGGTCCGGTTTCATTTTCCATAAAAATCGGTATTTATTTTGCCTCCGTTTTGTTATAGAAATACTGAAAAAGCACAATACTTGATGCATAGCGCAGCACATACGTAGCCAGCTAGCTCACCTTGCTAGGGGGCTGAAAATTTTTGAACAGGGGTATTCAAGGGTTTTCAATGACTTACAAGCAAGGTTACAATCTTTCTAAGTGGGGCAGAATTTTTCTAGGGAAGGGCTAAACCCCGCTGCCTCCCCCAGCCGCTGCTTGGTTTAATGCGCCCGAGAACATACCCAAATCTTATAAATGTATTGGCCGATGATTCAGAGGAATATCCCACTGCACATAGGACGGCAAAAGTGGAGCAAAAATGTGAATTTTTCTGCTATGCGTTCAGACTGCTGAAAGTTGGAGCAGTAAGATAGCAGGATAGCAGGGTTCAGGAGTGATAGGCATCGGATATTTTTTTAAGTAATTGCACAAACTGAAAATTTTGGCAATACACTCTCGGACAATTTAAGAAAAATGAGTTAGAATAATATAAAAATTCCTCCTAAGTTTTCGAAAGAGAACAATTTTCAATACCGAAAATACCGTCAAAATTCCGGTGAAAATACCGGATTTTTTACCGGAATCGAATAGTGAAAAATACCGGATTTCCCTACCGGAACCGGAATTCTGGTTGCACCCTGATAAATATATATTACATGAATATACTGAGAATTTGGTGTAAAGTCGGAGCAGTTTCTACTTTTCTCGTGGAGTTTGTAGCACCATCTGACTACAGTTTTAAGGGACGATGATGCTGAGCAGGATATTAAGTCTTCAAATATTAATGAGTTGCTAGTGAAGGGGTTTCGGGGGCGACAGCCACCCATCCAGCTTTATTACGGTCCCTTGAAATTGCGGGGGATCGGGAAGGAGGGAGCCCTCCTGAGAATCCAATTAGCGAAAATTTTTCTATGTGAGGTAGCTTTTTCGTGTTGTGGGCCCAGCCGTTCCTCTGTCCAACTGTCCTGCTGTAACGTTTACGATGCCAGTCGGCACTCCAGGGAACGCCTTCAAGCAATCGTAGTTACTAAACACGAGCACACCTCAAATCCGTCAACTATATACCTACAGTACGCCCCAAAATAATTCACACTAATAAAATCTTTCCCACGCCCAAAATGGAATACGTACACAACTCAACTGATAATTATCACAGATAGCCTTGATACCCGACGGTATACCGATATATCAATCGGTAAACTCGAATCGAAATTGGCCCCCAACAGGGATTGATCACTAAATCGTCAATACTTACACAATATGTATAATACTCTTATCGAGTGATTCCCGCTAACACTCCCCTTAATTATCGCACATGCACCAAATATCCTTCTATGTTGTCAATATCTCAAGGAATGAGCTCAATATACCACCAAATTATCTTGAAACAATTCTCAATATTTTTCAAAGGATCGCAACAAAGGTACGTCGGCGCCCAGTGCTAGTCTTTGTATTCACAGAAAGTTGCTGTACATAAGTACAACAAATCTAGGAACAAAAATTTAAGGCTCCTATAGGAGGATTGTGCAACGATTCGCCATGCGCAATTACTTCTAATCTCAACCAAGAATATCCCGTGAATTATTTTGGGGCGTACTGTAGGTATATAGTTGACGGATTTGAGGTGTGCTCGTGTTTAGTAACTACGCTTGCTTGAAGGCGTTCCCTGGAGTGCCGACTGGCATCGTAAACGTTACACTGCTGTTCAAACTGTCCCGCTGTTCCAGTGTCCTGCTGTCCCAGCAGTACTATTGTCCCGGTGTCCCAACTTTCCCAACTGTCCCGCAGTGCCAACTGTTTCGCAGTCCCAACTGTTTCGCAGTCCCAACTGTTTCGCAGTCCCAACTGTTTCGCAGTCCCAACTGTTTCGCAGTCCCAACTGTCCCGCTGGCCCAATGGTCCCGCTATCCAAACTGTCTTACTGTCCAACTGCCGGCAGTCCCAAGTGTCCCGCTGTCCCAAATGTCCCGGTATCCCAACTGTTCCGCTGTCCCAACTGCCCGCTGTCGAACCTGTCTCGCTGTCCCAACTGTCCGCTGTCTCGCTGTCCACACAGTCCACACAGTCCCAATTAATGTTGTGTGTACTCCTGGTACATTGCTGTCCCGGGACAATGGGACGACCTTTAAGGTAGCATTGGCTAATATCCGGATGTCCGGATATCCGTATCCCATCTATATCAGGACAGCATGACAACTAAAAGTCAGCCAAGACAGCAGGACAACCGGGACTGCCTGGACAGCCGGGACAACATGGACAACCACAGCATGAATAGCAGGACGACAGGTGTAACAGCCAAGTGGACAGTATTACAGCCGAGGCAGACAGCAGGACAGCCTGGACAGCAGAACAACCGAGGAGACAGACAGCAGCAAGACAGTCGGGACCACGTTTTAATATTACACCTGACGGAACTGTATGTGATTAATAGTAGATATATAAATATATAGTCCGTAAGTTCCAAATTAGAGGCCATTAGAAGGGACCAAAGCAGAAGAATGCACTAGACTGCACCAATATGGTTCACTCAGACAGTTCGAATAAACTTTGTTAAATTCCGATAAAAAAATTAAACTGACAGGGCAATCAACAAAAGTACTTTTAACAAAGGCAGTTTTGCTCTTGCCCAAAAGAAAGAATGCAAACGAGAACATTTTCAACCTTGCTTGTAAGTCATTGAAAACCTTTAAATGTCCCTCCTGAAAAATTTTTAGCCTCCCCTAGGAAGGCGAGCTGGCTACGAGCCTATCGCAACGGAATCATTATGAAACTGTGAGCAAATGGTAAATTTCAAACTGCTCAGCTAGATGGATGGTCGGAGTGAGCGGTAGTGGGATGCACGATGAGTGCGGGGTTCACGTCCTGCATCCTGGAAACATTAAGCCTCAGCCTAAAGCCTAAGCCTACGCCTAAGCCTAGCTACTATATTTAGTATGGCTAATACTCATCACAAAATATGTGAAATTAGCACCTTTTATGGCAGCATTTATTAAATTTCATGGGGCGAAAATTCAGCTGGCCGAATTTTACGGGGGAAATTTCGGCCGGGAAAAATTCAGCCTGCCACATCGACCCTGTTCGCAACATAAAATGCCGGACACACACGGATGATCGAGAAGACAACGGTTGTCATTTGATTTAGAATATACATATGGTTGTTGTTTTTGTTTATATACACAATGGTAAAATATACAATCTTTTTCTGTGTGTACGGCATTATGAGAACACTGTATTGGCACGTAAGTTTTGTATTTAGCTGTGTTTATATATTGTTGAATTTTTATGTTTTCCGGTCTTTTTATGCTACAGGGTTGCTGTCTTCTGTCTACAGCGTTTCTCATCACAGCTGGCTTGGCGTGCTGTATTTTTAGAAGAATGATGATAATTGGCAGTTTTTGTTTTTCACTGACCCGGGTTGATAGATTTCGAAGTATTGCCAATACTACCAGGGCACATGGGTGTAGCCGAGACCGGAATTTCATTTCGAGAGAATTGTCCTATTGGAGTTGACAGTAAAATGTATATGAGCAAGCGTAGCATGCTTAAAGTTATTTTGAATTCTTGAACTTTAAGGTTGTGAAAATGCCGTTTTCTTGTCTCCAAAAATTTCGGGGTAAGCTATATCCTCATATACTTTCTTTGTATGCTTGCTGCCATTATGTTATGTATACCAGGGTGCGACAGAATATTATTTACCAGAGCCCGGAAGTATAACCGGACAGTGAAGTTTTTACCGGAACTGGGTAGAAAGTCTAAAATTGTGCACTGTTGGAAATATATGATTTGGGCAAAAGTATGTTATTTTACTTCATTAAAATTAAGCGTTAGCTTGGATTTTTCGTTTTTACTGCTGTGTAAAAAAACTTATACTTCTTGACTTGCCAGGAAATGCAATCACAGCAAACTATTCAATATATTCATTTGTAAGAAGCAGTTTTATTATATTAGGCATCGCAACCGTAAATATCGTGTCTTCTAGTTTATACCGGATATGGATATCAGAGGTTTTTGCCAGAAATTAATCCGGAACCGGATATCAGGTCGCACCCTGATGTATACAGAATGCACCCAGTTACATCTTCGTGCAGCCTTCACACATCGTATCCACAATACCTACCATATACATAGGCCGCCAGTAAAGCTATGTCACCTCAAACGAGATTAGTTTTAAAATCCAAACGAACATTAATACATGGCATGACGGGTTTCATGTTCAAAACTCTACTGTAACAAATGTATTAGCCATATTCAACGTTTATCGCAAAATACTTAGCGAATACCGCCATGGGTTCGTAACCAAAGTACACATGACCGGACATTTTTATGAACGATTTGCTTGCAGCGCCCCGGTGTAACTAGTGGCAAAGTAGTAAAATTCAACGAATGTGCAACCAAGCACCAGATAGGTGAAAAATCTGTCGCGACGCTACAATATGAGTTTGAAAATTTTGATCCTTTTGTGCCATATCTAAATTTAAAATATGAAAAAAATTTGCCCAAAATACGCTTTAAGAGCTGTAAAATTTTACAACCCAAAAAGTATGTTCCCCAACGGAAAACCATTCATCATTCGTATCCGCCTCGGCACACCTGGTGAATAACGTTTAGGTTCCGGTCATGTTACTTTGGCCAATCGAGCTAACGTTTGACGTTTTTTTAACACTGCAGTCTGTCATGTTGAAGCATCAAAAGTTAGTTTCGGTTTCACGTCAGTGCGTCACTGGCCTTGCTGGCTAATGTTCACCTTGTCCCATAATTACGGACCCCTGTCGATTGTACGAAAGCTATTTAGCTGTGAGTTTCTGTGTGTCTGCTTTTAGTGCAGCTTCAACATACTTAGATATATAAAAATGCAGGTTTATACACAATGATCTGTAGACGCTTACCCACCCCTCAAGGCTAAGCGAACTCAGACCCTGATAAACATTTGGCTCCTAATCCTAAAAAAGTTTCAACTTCGCTTGCCAATTATCTGAAATCCTCGCGTGTTCCACCTTAATATTTTCAGCCTTTCCCCCCCCACCCCGTTTACCATACTGAGCTGGGTGCAGAACCTGCAACACAGCTCAACATACATAACTATATAATATATATTATATAAATATATATGTATATATATGTACACAATATCCTACGATACACAGATATATATGTATATGTTTAAGTATAGTACGACGCCGACATCACTTGCGTATTGAAAGCATGTACTGTGTGTTTTAGTATAGCCTTGGCCCATGGTTTCGGTGGCTTTCTGTAATTTGCACTTTTTTATGATTTTCGAGGTATCACGACAATGCGTCGACCCGACAAGTCATCGACCGACAACTTGTAATATGAAATTTCATCGACTTGACAATTCGTCGTCCATTATTATGTTTAGGCTTACGGTTAGGCTTAGTATCACGCTTAGGATTGTGCTTAGACTTATTTATAGGTTTTGGGACACTGTTGGGCGACAAGTGGTCGGTCGACGAATTGTCGTAGATTCGATTTTCCATTATTTATTATTTTCATTAGGGCAGCCGAATGTCAAATTGACGAATTAAGCAATAAATCAGCGATATTTGTTTGTTTGCCCTATCTGGTTGTATATAACTTTATATATCGCCTGTTTTAGCCCCCTGTTTCCGAATTGGCAATGATTATTCTAGAGGTGACGTCATTGCTACTTGAAGAATAAGTTGAATTTAGAACCGTGGGAATGTTGTGAATCATAAAACGTTAATTCTCGCAGAGGCAACACTGAGTTAACGTATTCTAATATGACGTCATATGGCGTCATCGTGGAACTGAATGCTTGGTAATAGGCGTAGACTTGAGTCAGATTTGTCTGTGATGAATATGCCAATGTAGTCTTTTTTTGATGGTCCTTATGCTTGTGTACATTTCGGCCCGATATTTATACCGAAAGGCTTATGTTTCGGCTTAGGCTTAAGTAAAGGCATAATCATACGCTAGACTCAGGCTTATTTAGTCAAACCTTTTCCGAAACCTTAGTCTAAGCCTGAGTCTGTCCCAATGGGGGCAAGTGTATTGGACTGTTCATTTAACGGGGGCTTAACGAAGGATTCGATTCGGAATGGTATAACTTATGCAAAAATTTGTCGTGACCGATCGAGCAAACTTTTTGACCTGGAATCGAAACATGTTATGCTAAAGCCTAATGCATCTTTGTTGATCCAGAAATTTGGACGAATATATCTCAGTTTTCCACTGCGAACGCGGATTTACAGCTAGAGGCGGCGCAGGGGGCTCAGTCCATCTAGAAAAACCTTAACCTCCGCTAGAAAAAGCTTAGACCCGCTTGTACGCTTGTTATTTCAACCGCTTGCCCCACCTTATATTATTTTGCCTTCTCTAGCATGTTGAGCTGGATACGAGCTTCGTACAAACGATATTCTACCGTTCAGCTCCAAAAGTATATCCAGCTAAACATTGGTAACTCTTGAAAACGCAAGCTTCGCTGTTAAAATACACTCATCTCAGCAAAATGTGTAGTATTTGTGCAAACACTTTATTCCCTCTGTGTAATTTCTTGTTTTTGTTAACGTTTCCACAGTCAGTGCCCTTGCGTACTCTCTGTGTGTTGTATAAATATATGAACGCAAACTCGGCCCAAGCAATGGCGGATCCATGGGGGGCCACCCCGGCCGTGGCCCTCCCCCAACAGCATCTCGACAAAAATTATATAGCAATTTTATGGCAATAGTTCGTGGTTTGTGTGTGGGTCAAAAATAAGTTTATTACATGTGAAATTTTGCCCCCCCATTTAGAGATCCTGAATCCGCCACTGGGGCCAAGGTTTGCAATATTACACTGAGATTGGGTGCTATGAGGCCACGCTTCCGCCCGGCCCCAATCCGAATTCGATATTATCACATTTAATCATAACCTTATACAATGACTTGCTAATTCGTTCGTATCTGCAGAAGTCGTATTCTTTGCCCCTATTTCGATAAAGGATGTTGAACGGATGTGATATACAAGCGCAGAGGCATTAAATTTTTAGTTACGATCAACATTTTGAATTGTAAAAAACGACTAGCTATGTGAGCATTCTAAATAGTGTGTTACTTTAAACGACGTTTTTTTTTGTAATTTTTGTACGATGAAAAATGCAGTTTTTACTTTAATATTCGAAATATTCACACCTCGATTCGCTACTGTTGGGAGTTTGTTTTAGTTGTGTAAAATAAAAATTCAAAGCTCGCAGTGTTGAGGTTGCACAAAAGTGCGGCATAGCTATCTTATAATTTGGGAATAGGAACGGAAGGGCAGTAAGAGTTGTTTGTTGGAAATACAAGTGGGCCCGATGGGCTGGGGGGTAGGATTGTGAAAAGATTGTGCTTTGTATTCACGGATCCGGAGGTGGCAACAATGGTAATTGTGTGTAAGTAGTACTGGAGGTGTTTTAACCGGAGCTTACGAATGATCCTACGAAAACGTTTGTCCACGTATTCCCCGAACCGAAACTCCTAAATCCCGAACCAAAACTAAATCCCGAACCAAAACTCCTAAATCCCGAACCAAAACTCCTAAATCCCGAACCAAAACTCCTAAATCCCGAACCAAAACTCCTAAATCCCGAACCAAAACTCCTAAATCCCGAACCAAAACTCCGAAATCCCGAACCAAAACTCCTAAATCCCGAACCAAAACTCCTAAATCCCGAACCAAAACTCCTAAATCCCGAACCAACACTCCAAAATCCCGAACCAACACTCCAAAATCCCGAACCAACACTCCAAAATCCCGAACCAAAACTCCTAAATTCCGAACCAAAACTCCTAAATCCCGAACCAAAACTCCTAAATCCCGAACCAAAACTCCTAAATCCCGAACCAAAACTCCTAAATCCCGAACCAACACTCCAAAATCCCGAACCAACACTCCAAAATCCCGAACCAACACTCCAAAATCCCGAACCAACACTCCAAAATCCCGAACCAAAACTCCTAAATCCCGAACCAGTTTGTTTACTCTGGTGATGTTTCAGGTGGTTTGTCTTTAAACGCTTCATTCCAAATATTCTCAGTAGATCAAAGTTCAAATATCATCCATTCGGGCCTGTAGCCCAGAGGTGGGGGGCAGGGGGGCTCACCCCCCGTGGAAAAATTTTAGCCCCCATAGAAAATTTTCAACCATGCTTGTAACTCATTGAAAACCCTTGAATGCTCCTCCTGAATAATTTTTAGCCCCCCCCCCCCAGCAAGGTAAGCTGGCTACGGGCCTGCATTCACTGGATGCTATGCACATTTAAGAGTACGCTTTTCCAGTGCAATACCGATGATAAGCCGCAGATTTCTACAAGTTTAGGGTAAATGGCGTTTATTGGAGTTTGCTTTGATTCAAATATTCAGGTAAATATATATAAGAAGAGTAATTTAATATTTAAATTTATTTTTAAGTCGTTATAATTTGTTTATGGGTATAGTTTTTTTGTGTGTTTTTATTACTGTATTCTAAACAAAATGTATTAGACGTAATTTGAACAAATACAGCTTGCACCTGTATGGTTTCTGGTGCGGAAAGCAAATAACTTGATTGACGAAGCGTAAGAGCGAATATAAGGAGTGACCGTGACCGGCGTCATTAATCACCATCTTATCTGAGCTGAAAGCAATGACCGATTCAGGTGAGATCAAGGGATCTAATGCTTCATCGGTGTTACGCAAAATTTAGAATTTGGATCGGGATAATGCTAAAATTGCGTCAGTGGATCTGGATCCACTACTGCCAGGACTTTTACTATTTTGCGTTTTATTTTTGAAAAAAAACCCATCCAGGTGTGTAAATTTAAGGAAGCTAACGATTATTAGTGTTTTTTAATATATTTTAGAATGATTTTTTTAATTTTAAGTGTATATTTTAATTGTAAAACTTGTACAGTACATTCGAGATTAGCTGACTGTCGATTTTAGATTTTTGCGGATCTAAAAAGTAGGCAGTGTTGCATAGAGTTGCATCCGGGTCCGGGTATTCCGGTTATTCCGGGTATTTTTGTCGAAAAATTTCGGGTCCAGATCCGGGTTCGGGTTTTCGTTTCAATAAATTCCGCGTCCCGGTTTTCATTACAAATTATTCCGGGTCCGGTCCGGGTATTGCAAAAATACCCGGACAAAACAAACCGAACACGATTAGCTTAGTGATTTTATTAACATCCCGCCTACATTCTGAATAGTAACAGTATCGTACCAAAAATAGATTTTCCACAACCAACACTAACTGTGTGAAACACTTACGCATACATTAGAAACAAAACACCCAACATGTCTCTTAATTGCTTGGTTAACGATTGCTTCAACGTCCAGGAACCTGTGAAAAATGCTATATTAGGCTCTAGCTATAGCTTCGCGAAATACATATAAGTCAACTGATTTAGGACAGGTTTCTATCACTGACCCAAAATTGTTTAATGTAATATCGTAGCTAGTCAAACAGTCCTTTAACTATGTATAAACAGAAATTCATTTGGAAGCAATGCGACGAACAGATGCGAAGAAAATTTTATATATCCATGTGATGTATGGTTGCCCCTGTACAAACGGGCTACGCGAGCATTATAACGTGGATGACCCATTACCTAGGCTGAAGCTATTTCTTGTTTAAACATCTGAATGGAATATGATCAGCGTGTTGTGCTGCGTAGTATCTGGAAACGTGGGTTAAACTTAAATTCAGTGAAACTGTTACTTCTCTTGCGTTTGTCCTTGAAAAAAATTAATTAAAAGCACCCTTCTATAAAATTATGATCTTTTATAGTTGTTAGGACTTGAGTCCTTGCAGTTGTAATGTATCCTATCTGTTCTTTAAACATTGTGTATTAAACTTGGAATAGGTATCGGCATCGGTATACCTTCAAAATAATCGATATCGGCGCCGGGAAAAAACTTTGGTATCGGCACATCCCTAGCAAGGATAGTGCATTGTTTTATGATTTACTTGAAATAAATTTTTGTGAATGACATTAGTCACTTCGCATTGCATACTGCCCATTAATATTTTAAATGCTGAGCTGTTAGAAATAGATGGAGACAGAAATTCTTTCCTATCTTTAAAAAAATTAGGATCATGTTTAGTTTTTAAGTAATAAAAATTCCGGGCCCGGGTTTGTTCGGAAAATAAATCCGGGTCCGGGTCCGGGTATGCATTCTTAAAAATTCTGGGTCCGGGTCCGGGTTCGGCCTTTCTTTCAGAAAAATCCAGGTCCGGGTATTTTTTAAAATGTTGAAACTCTAGTTTCGTAAGGTTTCGGAATACCTTTCCAGATCTTTGAGGTCAAAAGATTTTTCGCTCGTTCGCTACGCTCGCTTGCAAAAAAACTTTTATATGATAGTGGCTACAACTTCTGAACTCGAATCCTGGCTTACAGCCTATAGTTGTCTAAAAGGTAAAAACGAGACATAAACTGGCAAACCGGAAGAGAACCAGACCTGAAACGCCCATACCTGCTGTTTGTGGATTTGTTTTCCACAGTCGAATTTAATCTGCTTATAACGCGAAAATTGTTCAGTTTTCACACAAAACGTCTTGAATTTAAGATAACCACAAAATGGGTGCTATAAATTGTATATACGTAAAATATATACGTACATATATATGTGTATATAATATGTATATATGTGTTATCTACAAGGGCCTCTGTAGTAAATTTAAACTGGACGGGCACCAAGGTACTAGTCGGGCAGGTCATCATGAAAACCTAAGCACCACAGCACTATATTCAGCCTATCTCGTGAGCATCGGCTGATTTTGGGGGCACCTAACCAGTGTCCCTTTTTTGCGGACGTTCATACTCGCAAGAATATTATTTATCTGAAACTGTGAATCATTCGGATTTATAGTGTTTAGTATTTTTGAAAATCAATTTTTGTACATCTTATACAAGTTTTTTTAGTATTTGGGTTTTTACTTGTAGCAGCGAGGGTAACAGCAATCGAGGCGGGTCGCTTTCTTTATGCTTGAGGTCATAAACCTTTGTAGGGTCTTTTCGGTTATCTCCAAAGCCGGTGTTTGCCCCAAAATGGATGGATTTTAAAAAAATTGTTCGTATTTGAGGTTCTCATGACCTCCCCTGATCATTCTACGCCCAAATTTGAATTTTTGAAAAATT
The DNA here is from genome assembly GCA_030248215.1 of Enoplolaimus lenunculus. NCBI lineage: Eukaryota > Metazoa > Nematoda > Enoplea > Enoplida > Thoracostomopsidae > Enoplolaimus > Enoplolaimus lenunculus. The sequence goes on along the minus strand of JASANG010001527.1, from coordinate 109,918 downwards.
CTATTTTTGAAGTCCCAATGTCCCTCCAGTGCCATAACAGCCACCCACCCCCCATTATATCCATTTGGGGGGCCACCCCAAAAGAGCCGGGGCTCTAATCGGATGAAACAAAAACCTCCGAAGTTGTGAAATACGTCTGGCTCTTCTCGCTTGCTCCGCTTGCACGTTTGACAATATCCTACCTTTCAGCGATTTTTTTAAATCGCTTCAGACTAACCACCAGGCTGCTAAATGTCAACAAATTTTCTCGCTCGCTACACTCGCTGGCTTACAATTTTTCTTAAGATAAGATAACATTTAAAAACAAAATAAAGAAGGTAATAAAAGAAATTTTTCAGTGAGGTGTGCATTGTGGTGTTTCCCCAGGTTGAAGCATATGAAGATTGTAAAAGGTTTTCTTGAACCCAAAAAAAAATTATCAAAAGTTAGACAAATTATATACCATTCCACGCAGCTTAAGGAGCTGAGCTGTGTGGTGTCAAATTTTTCGCAGTCAGACGTCTGGCTAACGAGTTATGGTCAAAAACTGATTTGGCGCCGCCCCAAAACGTTGAAAGCGCGCCAAATTAGTTTTTTGGCCATAACTCGTTAGCCAGGCTTTTGATTGTAAAAAATTTGACACCATTCAGCACAGCTCTACAAGATGCGTAAAATGATATATTATTTGTCTGAGTTTTAATAATTTTTTGGGTCTCAATTCCCAAGGGGAGGTTTTAGAACCTTAAAAATCGATTTTTTTATAATTCAAATTTGGCTGTGGAGCGACCAGGAGAGCTATTGAGAACCTCAAAAATGCAAAAATTTTCAAAATCCAACCATTTTCGGGCAAACGCCAGCTGGGGGAGAATCGAAAAGACCCCCTTTTGTATGCGACACAAAACCGACAACGGCTAATTTTGTACAAAAATTAAATTAGTAAGTTCACTCGCGCTCTGCCTTACAAAATATTATAATTACATATGGCGTTTCGCTCGCGTAGTTTCTTTCAATGTTATAAAATGCACGCCCCGAGTTAGTGCTTTCGTTTCTGAATGCGCTTCCGCGCCCCGGGTTATCACCGCAAGTGTAACTGCAGAGCGACGGACTGATGGGAAAGGTCTTCAGTTAAACTTGCTTAATCGGGACATTGTACTTTTGAACCGGGGCACATTGTACGTTTGAACTGGGGCTACACTGCACCGTGATAATTAGGGGGCACTGTGACATTTGGAGGTATGCTCCAATAATTTCACCAAAAGTACGTGCTAACTATATATGTACTTCTTGCCGAGCCCGTAGTTAAGAGCGCCAGGGGGACTCAATCAATTGGAATTCAGCTTAGGTGCTCTGGAAACTACAGGGCGTCTAGCCTATAAATGTGTGGAAACTTTTTAGGGTTGTCAAATTAATGCTAGTGTGGGGGAACTAAACAAGTTCCCTCAATTATGTACGCCGATATGGCCCGACCGCCTCTGTATAGGTATAATGTTGACCGTTGAATTTTTCGGATTAGACGACGGCCTATAATTAATAATTATGTGTGGAATCCGGCTTCGATCCTCTAAGTCCTATGTCATTTTTTTCGGAGACATTTCCACTTCGAGTACAATATTTTGAACCAGCTGTACTGCACCTACACAAACCGGGCCCAGCTTCAGTAAAACCATCTCGACAACACCATTTTGGTCTCAGACCAATATACGTATATTTATCTTACCCTCATTTGGCAGTATCAGTTTTTTTTCTCAAGGGATACACATACAAGGGAAGAATAGAGGGAATATATTTACTCCGAAAATTTCTGTACAGATCGGAAAAACAATACATGGCAATCGAATTAAACTATGGATCATAGAGGCCAGGAAATTATCATTTACATTAAGTAATGCCGTCAGAAAATGAAATCCTAGAGGATACGCGCCTCAAGGGTTCCATAACGTTTGCTTTTAACATCTGCCCGTAGTGATTTTTTCTCGTTTAATGGCATAAAGGATATCAAATATCTCATTGTAATTATCAAAATATATATATGTATGTATGTTTATATAGTGTTTTATATGTATGTACATTCTTTTAATATAACGGCACATCCAAAAAAAATTTGGACGGAAGGAGGGTAACAGTAATTAGCCCTCGTTAAAATTTGTAGATCCAAAACTGTTAGCACTAAATGTGAACAGAAAAAGTTTGGATTTAGTCCCTGTTAAGCATCCCAGGCCTGGGTGGGCCTCCCTGGGTTCCGCCTGTGCCAATTTTATATATTATATATTATATATGTATTATATTGTATATTATTCATATATGATATATAATATATGTATGTATTGTATATGTATCTTATCGTTCGGGCCCTGGTGTTTGTTTTATATTTTTACCAGTGTCTGGTTACACTGCGCATGTGCACTTTTTTGGTTTTAAGCTTGCGATTGGCTGGACGTTGTAGCCGCAAATACAAGCGTATATTTGATTCAAGGATATATTCAAATGTTACATAAACAATTGGTTTGTAACCCAATGTGGAATAAATTAATAGCGGTTACATAGCAACGGACGGCGTGAAAGCACTGCACACAGAAGCATAAGCAATTTTTACCGATGTGCAGCGTCATCATTGGGATTTATAAGTATTCATGCGTTCGCATGGCACAGTTGTCGCTTGAAACTCGTAATAAAAGGTGTCTACTTCGATAATATAAATCCTTGACAGTTTCACGCAACATGGCAATCAAAAATAGTTATTTTTTGAGGGGACAAACAAGTGGTAGAGGTACGGAATGTGGACCCCTAGGAATTTAATGAATTCGGCTTATTTTATGGATCTCGACGCGCTGAGTTCAACGGTACTATTTTTAAAGCAACAGGGCTCGTGGTACAAAAGTTACGTACGACTCTTTAAATAACATTTTACTATATTATGCATTGGAACAACCGCCTAGCAATTTTGTACACCGAATAAACTAGGTATATAGGTAGACTGTGGTAATTGAAATTTTGCTAGGCATAGACTTGTTTCAGTGTCATGAATTTGTCCACTGAATAGAAAAGAAACTCGCAGAAGGGCGGCGGTTCAACTACACACGTCGTTACGGATCTGCTGCTCATCTTCAGAGAGTGAAACTTGCATGTTGATTTCAGATGTGTTCTTTTTAGCTTTAGAGTGAATAGGATAGTGTAACCCAAGCTTATCTGTTGTTTGAAATTTCTCCTCCTACATTTATTGTTAGCATCACAAATGAAGAAAATGTGAAATTTTCATTAAAACCTACCAGTGTCCGGCTGTATTTTCATCCCTGCCATATTTTATCGTTTTCTTTCAGATCAGCGCGAGTCCGGTTGTCGAAATAGGGATACCGGAGCTGATAGTCAATTTTCTGCATGAACCAGAGTTGGAAGTGAGCAAGGATTTTTTACCCAACCCGCGCTTTACCCACGCAAATGTGAATTTGTTACCCGCGGGTTTACCCGCGCTAAAAAGATCTACCCGCGACCAACCTTTTACCCGCGACTGAAGTTAATCCAGAATTTTAAAGATTGCTGGTGATTTGTACTTTAGTGAAGTTTTGGTTGCGGCGGAGGTGTCCGTTTTCGTTAGTTGCAATACTGGATATATCAGTAAGCGGTGGTGGAGGGCGGGTTAAAAATATATAACAGTCCGTAACCGAATAACAGGGGGTACCCTTCGGAGAGACCAAATAAATATCCGCCCCCCTCTTATTCGGGTCACTACATTAGTTACTAGGGTATGTTTTGCACGTTAACAAATAAAAAGTTGGCGCGGGAAAGAACTGCCAATTTTTACCCGCGTGATACAAATCTTTACCCGCGCCTGAAATTGTTTACCCGACCCGCGATTACCCGCGGGTAATGTCCCACTGTGACATGAACCAGTACCGGAAGTCGGAAACAAATGTGATGAGTTTCTAAGCCTTTTTCATATCTGGATATGTGAAATAAAGTTTTGTGGTTTTAAATTTTCAATGCTTAGTTTTTATGGTTACATAATACTTCTGTTTAAATCGTTGCTTTCAAAGTAGTCTTTGGTGGTGAGACTATGGTTTAGTGCTCCTATTTTAAAACGTGATATTGACTGAAGCCATTATATGAAGCTAATTGATTTTCAAATAATGAAGCTAATTGATTTTCAAATAATAAATGTTTGTGTTATCGTTATGCAAGTGCGTTGGTTTGGTTTGTCTTCGTCTGCTTTGAACTATTGCAATATAGTTGCAGCTTAACCCAGTCATTCCCTTGAAACTTGATTTAATGTTCGTATATTCGACGATGTTCTTTGAAATATTACCCGTACCTACGTATATGGATAAAATTCCAAACCCTTGTAGGCTCTGTGAGTAGAATATAAAAAATTAGATAATTCTATAGATAAACCACGCTGCCCTCAGGATTAAGTCGAAAAAATAGGTTTTTTCCAAGTGCTAAGGGTACAAAACATATGGCAATGGAGAAAAATATAGGATTTGGAGCGGGGAGTGGGGGGGTGACGTGAAATATGGCTGGAGAAAATACCGCACGACACCGGCTGCGTTTGGTTTTGTTAAAATAAATTCATTGTGACGGGGAGAATTTATTGAGGAAAACTATTAAATTAAAATATTGAACGTTTTTGATTATTCCGCTGTTTATGATCAGATTTAAGTAGGGCAGGTGCGGTTTGGAATTTACTTTTTGTTGACACGAAGGGGTTTTCAATTTCAAGTTGCAAGTAGCGTGCCGATTGGGCGAGATAAGTTGGGACTGCCCCGAACGCATAGAAAATTTTGGGCCTTGTACAATTCCCTCACGTTTTACGTTATAAGGCTTAGGCTTATGGTTAGGTTTTGTCGAGGTATCATCTTAGACATAGATAAAGCTTTAAGCTTAAGTTTAGGCTTCCATTTAGGTACAGACAAGCCTTGACCTTAGCATAAGCGTAAAAGCATGACGAAAGTGCACCAAATCTAATATTAGTTCTTTTAAGACTGGCTTCGGTTTCGATTATCATTTTTCAATTTTAACTTTACATTTTAAGTTATTTTGGCTTTACTTCAAGACAATTATTTTCTTTCAATTTTTAAATATTTTAAAATATACGTAATTTTCAATTTAAAATCGTTGTGAATTATGTTGAAAGAAGTGTTGGGATCGTTTTCGATATTTAAAACCCGTGACGACGATGACGTAATCGATCGGTTGCATTATTTTATTACAAGCAATTTACTGATTGCTTTATCGATATTGGTCAGTTTTAAGCAATTTGGTGGCAAACCGATTGAGTGTATGATGCCAGAAGTGTTTCCGAGCGGATGGGAACAGGTAAGCTGCTAGTGCTCGCCGGAATTGTCGAATGGTGTGTATATCAGGGTGCAACCGGAATTACAATTTACCGGAACCGGAAGGTGAAAAAATGCCGGAACCGGAACCGGAATTCCGGTTGCACCCTGGTGTATATATACGTAATTTGTGTAATTTTTTGACAAAAAGTTTTTTAGGTCCCAGCGGGGGGATCATTGGACCTTAAAAAATTGAATTTTTCAAAAACTTAAATTTGTATGTGGAACGATCAGCGGAAGTCACGAGAAGCTGATATGTATATGTAAAAATTGCCTCTATGTTACAATTATATAATACGTAGTCACTTTTGTCATTAGTTTACGTGCCGTTTCTTTTCAAGGAGGGGCTGGATAAAAGTACCGTCGTAGCCCACCGATTTTTAGCCAGCATGCGGTTCATGTGACAGAAATCATTGTCTCAGATAACTTCGAGCTCAAATTCCGCTGTCGATAGCTCTACGTACAGTTTCTGCTGCTTCGATTAAAACTCTGATATAATTACTTTAATACTTTGTACTGTTTTACATTGAAAAGATTAGGGGTTAGAATGTCGACAGAGCCGAACACAGTATTTTCGATCCATTGTTTTGTTAAGCATCGCTGAAAGGCGATGAAAACAATTTCGATCTTCAACACCAACTGTAAGCTGGTTGTTTATAGTCACATACCTTAGTTTTTTGTTTTTTGTTTTATATAAGAAAACTTGCTATTTATGAGTGTATTTGATAAAATTAGGTTTACGTGCCAGAAAGTACAACTCAATAAACAAACCGCTACGAAAGTTTTCCCCCATGTTACTTTAAGGGGCGTCAAGGTTTCTGGTGGGTCGGTAAAAGAGTTGGTTTAGACTCTACATTGCTTTTTTGTTTAGGCTTAGGCTTAGGTTTAGGCTTAGAAACACATTTTTGCAACGCTTAGGCTTAGGCTTAGGCTTAGGAATACGCTTAGGAATACGCTTAATCTACTGTTACGCTCCTTAAAGTAACATTGGCCAAAGTGTTTATGTAGTTGATAAATTTGTGCGATTATAACAGATGATTTACACAAGAGTGTGCAACTGAGTATATTCTGCGTACATAAGAATGTGCCCAGCGCAAGTTGCGTTTTTGACCTACACACCCCTTATTTATAGGGGAAAAAAGTTGTGCGAACCATGGCACTGTATGTATACGGCATCCAAAGTACTCTGCTTATGATTTAATTTAAATGTATTGCATGTGATAGCGACTCTCCTTCTAAATAAGGGGGGTTCGGCCAAAACGCAACGCCCGGTGGTACATTGTGTACCATTCGAAACCCTACGAGTTGCATACTCTTGTATAATGCATTCTTGGTGCGATTAAGTTTTAATTCATATTGAAATATCATGTATATTAATATCTGACTTAAGGTACTGGAAATGAATCTTTGTTAGCTCTTGGATTAAATTCATTATCCTTTTCTTTTTAAGTGTTTATCTGTGTTTTAAATTTTAGTATGCTGAAAATTACTGTTGGGCACAAGATACGTACTTTCTTCCATTTTCACAAGCTGAAATCCCAACCGATGAACTATTACGTCATCGGCAACGCATATCCTATTATCAATGGGTACCGTTCTTTTTAGTCATTGAAGCAGCGTGTTTTTGGTTACCGGCAATTATTTGGAAAATGCTCTCTGGACATTCGGGTACGTAATTTTTTTTGTTGGCTTCGGATCATAATAATGGGTGCAGAAAAGAATTTGGTTTGGTTTCGTATCGGTAAGGTTAGACTCTAGGTTTAGGCTAAAAACAAAACGTCATCAATTGGCAGAGGGTTGTTTTTGACGTTATTTAATAGAAAAGATGCGAAAAAAAGTAGTTGGAAGAAAATATTTTCACTGGCAATATGCGTTGTAGCTTATAGTGAATTCTATGACGGGCGTAAAGTTTGGCGCTATTTCTATTACATAATTCAACTCATTTACACTCCCCCAAAGGTTTAGGCTTAGGCTTGGCCTTAAACTTTGTGTTAGGTTTGGGAAAACGTTTACCTAAACCTAAGTAGTCTTAAAGAAATTGAAAGCTTTGTTCAAGCCTTTATGCAAACCTAAGTCTTAACCTTAAATGTGGTGGAAAGTGTACAAGAGTTGATATTTTTAGTCCTTTTAAGTATTTACCATACCTTACTAAACTAAGGTATTTAAAACACAAATTATTGACCATTATGCGCATTCCTAACAGCAACTTTAACACCTGGCGAGGGGGGGCATCCAGACTAGGATAGGACGGGTGCATGTAGTTTGGTTGATTTCATATGATTTATACGACGGGGCCGAATCATCCTGATTTGCGTGTCGCTCAGACCAGCTCTGAAAATTCGTTTGCTTACATAAATTACGTATGCAAAGTTCGCAATAAGTTTTGAGTGACTGCCACCGATATGTACCGGTGTTCGGATTACCTCATGTACACATTTTAAAATGTACACTCGTTAGCGTCACACTAACCACTGTTTCTCCGTTAGCCTCGCCCTAACGAGTGAAACAGTAAATTGTTTGTCACTCGTTAGGGTTGGGCTAACAATATCCCAGACACTCAAAAACCTCAATACAAACACAACACAAAGCCGTAGTATAGATTTTGTTATACTTCCTTCCAGGCATCAAACTCGACAACATTGTAAACATGGCGACCAACACGAACAACATCAAACCTGATATCCGCAAAAATACCATTAAAGTCTTAACGGTTCACATGAAAAACGCTCTTCAGTTTCATCGACGCTCCGAGCGTCGGCGCCTCACCCCGCATTCGTACTTGCGATGCTTGAACGCTCCATACTCCGCGTGCTACGTAACGTTCGTTTATTTGTTTACAAAGATGTGTTTTTTCTTAAACGTTATTGTTCAATTTGTGCTGCTGAATCGATTTTTAATCACCCCTGGGCCGAATGATCCTGACGATTATAGTTATTATGGATTCGGGGCGCTGGGTGATATCTTGAATGGTACAACATGGCATTCGACTGGGTCGTTTCCGAGGGTGACGTTGTGTGATTTTGAGGTGAGTGCGGTGGTGGTTGGAAGTACTGAGGTAGGAGTCGGCGGTGAGTAGAAGGAACCAGTAGGGGAGATTGTCGGATTTTGAGTTGAGTATTGGGGAGGACTTGTTATGTTGAACGTCGTCGCTGGGGCGGTTAATATGTATTGTAGTGTCAGGCTTCGGATGGGCTGCTGTGTTAAGAATCGTGGTCTATGGGTACAGGGTGTGCGCTGAACCATAATCAGCAAATCTCAAAGGTTTCGTTTTGAATAATTTTGCGGAAAGTTTAGGCCCACTTCGAAACGTTTACGTTACGGAACTAAAAAGGGTTGAACGATTTCCGCAAAACTTAATACGTGTATAACTGTATAACTTAATATATATCAAGGTGTGACCGGATATCCGGCTCCGGCAAAAATCGACACCCGACTCCGGCTCCGGTATTTTAACTTGGCGGATATTACGATGACGAGTGTTATTTTACGGGCGTAACAGAATATGTCCCAGCATATTTCTATTATTCCTAAGGCTAAGCCTAAACTTCAGCGAAAAAATGGGTCTATAGCTAAGCATAAGTCTAATCGAAAATAATAGCCGTAACCGAGCCAGGGATGGGTTTAGACGGCCATGGAAAGTTTCGGTCTCGGTCAACTTTTGATCATCACCGAAGAGAATAAATTTTTAAAATAAATTAGTTCTAATGCTTTTTAATAGTATTTTGTGTTTTTTCATAGTTTTTTGTGTGTTTTCAGAATATCTGCTAATAATTATTGCGTAACTATGAAAATTCATAGATTCATAGCGATTTTTTTCATTAGGCATTGCTTCCTTGAACAATATTAACTTCTGCTTTTTACAGATCTACCAGCATTTGATGAATCCTCGACTTCAAGTGTCGCTTCCTAAGCACCGACACTCAAGAAACCCAGACTCAAGGAACCGAGACATGCCAAATACTGAGACTGAGACTCCCGTCCCTGACCTTAGCCTGCTTTGTTTTATAGTATGTACCGAAAACTGAATGCCCTTAACAGGTACATGTGCAAAACCAATATTGCAACTGAATGCAACGCTACAATAACTTAGAATAGTATAATAGGAACGTTGTTAAAGTGTTAGATATGCATCGGCATGGAATGCTAAATTTTGTAATGTAAACACATTGGGTACCTTAAGCCGTGGAAAGCAAAATTATAAGCTACGTTCTAATATTGGAATGCAATCCAGTATTTAGATTTGAACTCATTATGCTTCTCCAGGTCCGTCAGTTTTCGGTATCCGGTTGCACCCTGGTATATTTATATATAAAGTATTCTTCAAGGCTTTGGCTCACGTTTAGCGTAAGCCGAAACAACTGTCTAAGCTTAAAGCTTATGTTTAGCAAAATAATAAATAGTAAGTGTTGGGGGCGTGGCGTGTTGCGTTTAATCAAATTAAACACTATTGTGAGTGAAACTAAACAAGTACCTCGAGTTGTGGGGATATTGTTTTTGTCTGTGCTCTGCCGAAAAGTTTAACTACAAATTCTTTTTTCTGGTAACCCTGGCTATCATATTTATTTAAGAAGTTGGTGTTGTACGTAAATATTGCAGCCATTGTAACAAGGATTCGTACTTATTTTCAGGTCCGCGCCGTTGGCTCTAACGTCCAACAGTTCACCATTCAATGTGTGTTGGTGATCAATTTGTTCAACGAAAAAATATTCGTATTTCTATGGTTTTGGTTCCTAATCCTTGCTGTACTTACCCTCTTGTCATTGGTGTACTGGAGCAGCCTTCTTATTCTGCCGTGGTTCTCGCGATGGTACATTGCTCGGCATCTAGAGCTATCAGACTTACCTTTCAGTCGGAACGACCCCGATTCGATTAGGCTTATCGATAGATTTGTGAATAGTTACCTGCGGACCGATGGTATGTTCGTGATTAGGATGGTAGCAATGCATACTAGCATTATATTCGGGACTGATTTAGTAGTATCACTGTGGTGTTCGTTCTACGGCATTGAAGAACAAGTTCGGAAAGGTACGTCGACAGAGTTGTCGTCTGAAGGCCATCGGGCCGCTGCTCGGTCCGCCCTCGGGCTTGGCGGAGGCGGCGGCACTCAAGATAGCGGGGATAAGCCACCGCCGCCGAAAGACGACGAGGAAAAAGGCGGTGACTCGAAGAATGCGTTGGATTCGGTGCTGCGGTTTCGACCAAAACGGAATAACCCTGGCGAGGCCGGGGATAATGAACTTAATGAAGTCTTGGTTGATCGAAATCGAAGGTTCAATCCAACCGCTCCCGTCGATGGCCGAGATTTGGCGGCGGCCGAGCGGGACTTGACCGATGGCGGTGGTGGCGGCAAAGGCGCCAGTCCGCCAAAAGTCGGAAGCGACGCTCCACCACCGCCGTCGTCGGATCAGCGGCGACCACCGTATGCACTGACACTAACTGAGGCTGAAGAAGATGAAAAATTTTGGATACCGAAAAAGTCAGCGCCAGGCACGTTGCCAACTTATCGGCCGCCGCCGAACCGCCATCAGACGTCTGGAGACGGGTCGCCTCCGCCGCCGAACGGCAATGCGTCCCCAGGCAATTTGGCAGCATATCGGCGTACTGAAATTTGAGTGTTGGCGGCGGTTGCTTTCGGGTTATGTATTCGATGACATCGTTAGTTAATGATTAGGTCTTGTACCTTTTGAATGACTAAAGTTCCATAGATACTGCAAACAGTAATGGGTATGGCGGTGTATCGCTGGACTGACATTTAAATACGAAGGATTTGATTTCGGGTGGTTGGTTATGTCTGTTTTTTGTGTCTACCATATTGTCACTTGGTGATAGGTCTTGTGTAATTTTTCAACGAACAAAATTGATGAATAACTGCGACGGGTAATACGAAATATGAACGCAAGCATAGCATTTTGAATTGGCACGTAATTGGGTACGATTGGTTACGGTCTTGGTGGAGGGACAAAAGGCGTTTTTTTGTAAAAATATTGTAGGGAATGGCTTTTGATTTTGGACTGGAATATTTCTACCACAAAACGTATCGCCAACGCGAACAAAAATTATTGGAGGAGCTTAAGGTATGGGCTTATGGAATGCGGCCTTGTGTAGGTTTTCGAGACGAATAACCATAGCAATATGTAATCCTGGACTGTATGTTCATTGCTAAGCAATATTGTTGTAACTAAAAGCTAATTCTTTATATCATAAACAGTTGAACGCGTTATGGTAATAATTGACTTTAATCTTGTATAATGTGATACTGCAGTTATGAAATATTTAATTTCTAATAATTACCAGTTGGTGATTGGTCTTGTAACTTTTGCTAAAGCCAGTAGTTGCGAACTTTATTTTTAACGCACAATTTGAACTTCGAAGCGACAACTAGAAACTGACATTTGTTCGCTGATGAGAACATTTAATTATCAAATTATATTTCGGCATAATGTTTTCTGAGTTTCTACTGGGTATGCCTGTTATTTTAAACGGGAGCCTTCGTTGGTCCTATCAAGGTAATATTTACAAGCTATGCCCAACGTACGGTTGAACTTTAGAAGAACAACCGGAAACTGGCGTATGTTTAATGGTGTCTGTGAATATTTAAGCAGCCAACCAGATTTCAGCATTCATTTTTCCTGGTGTTTCTATTCAATCATCGAGTCATTTAAATCTCCAGTAGCGAATCAGAATTCGGCAGCTTTTCCTTGTGATTTGTTATTGGTTCATTTATGCTGCGCTATTTGTTGCTGTGCGAAAAGGTGGTTTTTCGGGTAGTTTGCGGTGTGAACTATGATCCATGGGGGCACATTGAATGGCATATCCGTTCAAGCGACAGGGGGTGCAATCGGCAATCTTGACCAAGACCGATATGAAAACTTATACTAAAAGTGTCCATAATGAAATGATGCTTTGGAAACTTGGCAAATGTTATATGGATTTTTCGAAAACTCTTAACTGTAAACACTAACGGTGCTATAACTATGTTCAAAAGATTTAGTGGAAATTTACCGAAAAGCAACTAATTTATTATCAAAATCGTCGGCATAAATTGAACGTATGTAGATGTGCTACCAGAAATAGTTGGAAGACTTAGAACCATGCCAATTTAAGCGTTGCTCTGCGTAGCCAATGAGATGGCTGCAGCATTCGGTGTGCCGCTTGTAAGGTCGACCTCAGTGATTACTGAGCCAATGGAATGAAGTCAATTTTAGTTACAACTTATCAATAGGTATGATATAGTGTTGATATTTTGACAGTCAAGGGTGTCAGTGAAAAGTTGAATATTGGAAACTGACCGAATTTGGGACAGTGTTGTACGTGAAATTATGTTTCGTTTTCAAGTTAAACTTAGTTGTAAGTATTGCCCTGCTCTGTTGTCGGAACAAATGTATAGTTACTTTTGAGTAGAACACGATCAGGTGTGTTTGGAATGGACGCAAGGACTCCACCCCAATGCGAATTGATATATGTTGAATGAAGAAGCTGCGTTATTGATTGTTATACAGGAATCAAACCAAACGGCTGCATTTGAGTGAGCACCCAAATTTGGATGATGCCATCTCAGGTTATGGATGGATCGACGACCGTTCGCTTCGCGACAAGTTGTCGCTCAACAGCGAGCTAAAACCTATGAATAATTCTAAGCGTAATCCTAAACCTAAGCATAATCGTAAGCGTCGAATAGTCCAGTCGATCAAATTTCGGCGTACAAGTTGCCGGTCCACGAATTGCGTTATGGATATATAAATGAATCGATGTAAATAAAACGGTTTCGTGCGAATCTACGGCTAAATCGAAGTGTGAGCTTCTGGCCCGTATTATCAAGTTCGTGTAGCACATGTCAGCAGTTGGTTACCTATACGTATATACCTGAGGTTTGAAATTCAGCACATATTTCGCATTTGGTTTGCCCTACATCTGTACTAACTTTGAGATCTGCACTTGACGAGTGTGTCAAGTTTGAAAACTTATCGCTAACTGATGATAGGTGCTATACACATATGAAAATACCAGCCTATGCCGTACCGAAGGTTGGTGTCTTTATTCGGGCCCTGTTCTATAGGTACATTGACAGACCGTTGTGTTCTATATGCCTTGGTTCGAAGTTGCACAAGTTTTAGTTTTATGGATCTCATGTTTTTGTATTCCGCAGTGTATATTTATGTCATGTCAAGTGATGAATATAATAATAGTGCGTAGTTGAAAATTTAAATTCTTATATTCTTAATAATTTATTTTTCAAATTTAATTTTTAGCGCAAATGTTTTTCGATACATGACCAAGATTAGGTTAGCATTTATCGCCAATATAACTGGTACATTATCAAAAAGCAAACTGTACCAATTGTGGATCTTAAAATCTATAGCCATCTAAAGTAAATTAAATACGTAAAATGGGCTTAATTTCGAAACTTGTCATTGACTGATATACAAGTCTTTATTATCAGTTTGTGTTTAATGCTATGTATATTTTGAGTTTCGTTATGGCCGATCAAAGTTGGCTGATTTTTACACTAATCTGGCTATTTCCGAGCCTGATCGAATTTTTCATAAGATACAATGAAAAATTGGTACAAATTCCTATTTCGTTTTTTGGCATTTTCTGTTATTTTAGAAATTATTTGTATCGAAAATCTGTGACTAATGTTTACAGTTGCATAATGTTTAATCTAAAATTGTTTTACGTTATTTTATTTGCTTTTCGTGCAATAATTTCTAATTTGTGTGCATTTCTTTTATTGTGAAAAGGCTGCTATCAGGATGTAACCGGATATCCGTTTCTGTTTCCGATAAAAATCGGTTTCCGTTTCCGTTATAGAAATACCGGAAATTCGTTTATTTTTACGTTCAAAATTAGTTACAAATTACGTAAATTTCTTTCAATTTTTTGTTACAGATGCGCTGCAATTGTCCGAACTGAAACAAAAATTATGATATTCATCCATAATCGTAAAAATTCCGGTGCATCCGCCATTTTTTCTTCAAAATTTTAGAAACACCACTGAACATTTGCATGTCTCAATTGTGTGCGCAGAAAAATGAAACCTATTTGAAATTTATGTACTTCAATATTCGCTATCGTTTCCGTTTCCGTTATTTCGATCACTATCCGTTTCCGTTATTTTTACTATCCGTTTACACCCTGGCTGTTATAGCACCTGTCATCTGATAGCGATAGGTTTTGAAATAGGCGAACTATTGTGTTCTCAAATCAAATAAGATGTTTGGTTACTTTCTATTTTGCCCTGTCCGGATATATGTTAGGCTTAGGCTTAGAATCAACTGTAAAGGATGGACAGGGTCCCAAGCTTAACTTTCGCTGTAGTCTATCACAGGCCTAATCTTAAATTTCACTTTAGACTAATGCACTGGCGTAAGCTTAGACTTGAGCTTCTACGGTTCGGTTGAAAAGTTAGGCTTGGGCATCGTTTTATCATAGGTTTAGTCGTAGTATTCGTATGTTCCAACATTACTTCCTTCAAATAGCGGTCTGTAGGCGAAGTCTAACTTGGGAACATTAGAAATTTAACACTCTTTGATTGTTAGCTTCGTTTAAACATAGGCTTAGCCGTAGGATTCTTACATTGTAGCATTACAACTGTCAAACGGTGGTTTGTAGGCAGTCTAACTTGGAAACACTTGAAATTTAACACTGTTTGATTCATTCACTCCAGTTGCAAAATCTCACTAGCAACTAAAGCGGTAATAATAACGCAGATTCGAATTTATAGAGCTTTTGTACTTTTTTTTCTTTGTATATATCTGCTGGAATATAAGGCTAACCGGATGTCCGGTTCCGGGAGGTAATTGCTACTTGTGCCAGTGTACAGACCAGGTATCGAAAAAAGTAATCTTAGGGCGCGTTAACTCTGGACTTGAATTCACACTTAGGCGTGCTAAGTTTTGTTTATAACAAACAAAAATTAATAAAATTATCGCAAGAAGTTATTGAGAGTTAGCACAGTTTAAACAGTTTACTTTTGGAACGCCTTATTTACCAGGTCTGCTCTACGTTTCTGGTACAATTGACGTCTGTTGTATTTTCTAATTTCAGTGGAACAAATTCGTTAGTTTCTTGTTTGTGACTATATTTACTAAGATGCGATCAAAGGTTTTCTCATGGTTCCGGTAGTTCCGGTACAACAATTTGTCATCTCCGGTTTCATCCAGTTAATATTTACGTATTTTTAGTTCTTTTGTATAGTAAAAGTTTCGGTGTTTTAGTTTATTGAGTATGTAAAGGTAAATTTTGAAATGCGAGCAAAAACTTTTTAGGTGGAGTTTATAAACCTACGAGATTTCAACACGTAACTTCGCGTTCATCGGTGGCCGGCGGATTATAATCGGACGTCCGGCTCCGGCGGAAAATCGACTCCAGCGTCGCCTTTCGAATCGATAATAAAATTCTTTCGAAAATCCCGAAACGAAGGTAAAGCAAAATGTGATTGCAAACTGATAACTGTAATTTTAACAATTTCCAAAATGTTTAGAAATTAGCTTTTAAGCTGCCTTTTTGTGAAATTCGGCAATTACAAATTTCAAAATTGCCTTAAAGTTACGAACGAACTCGTTAAAAGGCATCAATTCTATAAAAGCACGAGAAATTTCACTAACGATTTGCCAAAACCGGCAAAATTCTACCGGAGACAGAGTTCGATTTTCTGCCGGAGCCGGAGGCAGGCATTCGGTTTTATCCGTCAAATGCGGCCTGTGAATGTTCCACAACGTTTCTAAAATGTTGCACAAAAAATAATAGGTTCACACAGATTTTTACGATTTCAAATGAATTTTGTTATTTTTAGTTCAAAATTTTAACAATTTACAACATTGTATTATAATATTCGAGTGATTCGTATCCTATTTACAACGAAATATGAGAATAAAAATAACAGGATTTCCGTGTTATTTCTATCGCAGATAGGTTATCGGGTTATATTTCATTTGGAACCTCATAAAAACAATTGCTTAAATACCTGCGACTGTATTTTGAATCTGTGTATAAAAGTATCGGCCCAATTTTATATGGTGCAATCCAGAAGCCTGCGTTTTCCAAAAAACAGTCTTATCAGGTGCTCCAAAATACTGATGGGCTGAAACTAAATTAAGAGCAGTGCAAGTGTGAACTCCATCCAGTGCCTCAACTTTCTTTTTACTTATGAACGAGTATCCACCATGTGTTATGTCCCATAATTTGAGAATTGCGTCCGCGAACCATGTCTAGGTGGTCCGAGACCCAAAGACCAGAAGCATGTCCCCCCCAGACAAAGTTCAAATTTTGGTACGGCGCCATCCTGCAAACCTGCAGAAGCGTACACGATTGAGTGGAAATCGCGATTACGTATCGCCGACCTGCACGAACGTATCGCGAAACGCACAAGATTTGGTGAGATTGATATTCACCAGGGTGCAACCTGGGGTGAAAAATACCGGAGCCGGAGGTCAACAAAACTTGCTGAAGCCGGAGCCGAAGATGGTGCGAAATTAATAGATAGATAAAATGGTCAATCTGATAATTTTTGCAAATATCACTAATGTGTCGTTAAAATCGTTTGGTTTTACGCTTATTTTTCACAAAGTCCTGGCAACATAATACTTGACTTTATTAGGAACCGCACAACACGAAAACAAG
This sequence comes from Enoplolaimus lenunculus, assembly GCA_030248215.1. Taxonomy (NCBI): domain Eukaryota; kingdom Metazoa; phylum Nematoda; class Enoplea; order Enoplida; family Thoracostomopsidae; genus Enoplolaimus; species Enoplolaimus lenunculus. The sequence continues at coordinate 92,990 of JASANG010001527.1, read as the reverse complement.
ATAAGACAGTACATTGCAAAAATGGTGGGTCAAATTCGACTTCGCCAGAGACAAACGTGTGACTCAGTGAATCGAATTTGGCTCTGGCGAAGTCGAATTTGACTCATAGTTTATGTGGTCCCGTAGAGCCTATTTCGAAGAGAGTCAATTTGACTAACCGTTTTTGCAGTGTAACTCGAGGAAAGCGCGAAAATTTTCTGCACTTCACGTTTTAACAAGTTAAAAATAATAAATGTCTTTTTGTTTTGGCCAAAAATGGGCACCCTTTGAACCCTGAGCTTCCCCAACCGAAGGGATCGAGAGTCGCTCCCACGGCGCTGGGCCCATGAGTGCAACAGAGTTGTTCTGTAATCAGTGCTGTTGTAAAAAAGTTTTCATGGGTGCTAGAGTCACATTCTCAACTTTCAAAAAGTTTGTACGCGACTGAAGCAACTCTTCTAAGAATGGTTCAAACTATTTTTATTATGGTTATATTATTAATTTTTCGTTGTGCCCTATACAGATACTAATTTTAACCCTTTCGCTCATAGAGTATACTATGAGCAACTAACTACAATAATATACGAGCAAAATAGTCACTGCGAGCAGTGTTTAACAATTACAACATATATGCGCAGTGCAAAATCTCCACAAGACGTGAGAGCCCCCTCGGGCTCGAGCGTCAAGCTCCTATGCCTCAGTGGTCATCGTAAACGTCTCCCACCCGTGAGACCGGGGTTCGAATCTTGCCTTGAAATTACGTCTCATTTGAAATTGAAAATATTCATGTGAGAAAGAGTTAACATTTCGAGCCGGAGTTCCACGTTTATAAATGGTACTGAATCACCATCTGAAGAGATACATTTTGAACGAGAGCCCCAGTTTTTATGCTGGACCCACATCGAATATATACATGCGCTGTATGTCACAGTTTCTCATCCGTTAACATTCTAAAAATATGTCAGCGTCGCTTAATGGCACCGGCGAACTGTTACGGGGGTTGCAGAATGGAAGCGCTTCCTGTTGTTGCGGTCAGAGAATGTTGGCAAATGAAACAAAATGTTGCCCAATATTCACACGGGACAAAGCATGACCCTAACTGCCTCAAAAAAGGTTAACCCGTCTTAGGCAGGGTTAAAAAATCCGGTTCCTCGAAGTAATAAAATGCATGTGGTCACGGTGACCAGTAGCGGAAAATTTTGGTAATTTTTGCTTCCGAACACCACTAAATTATTTGAACTTTTCCTGCATATTGGGGATGACCAGCCTTTTATGGTAAGGTTGGTCAAATTCCCTTCCGCTCAACTCTCATCTGTGGCTGGAGCGCGGGGAGAAATTGGCTTATATGCCAAAAGCAAAGCCGAAGTCAACATCTAATTTGAGAAGGGATAATATGGCATAAAACGCTTAGGCTTAGGAATATGTTTATACTATTGTTAATACGGCATTGTTCTTTGCATTGGCCAAAATTTCGTATAAAAAACGTAGCGAGTAATTGACTGTAGGAATACCGGGAAAGATACACTGGCGGATCCAGAGGAGGCGTTCGCCCCCCCCGTCAGAAATTTTTTGTATTAAAATGGTAAGGTCCTTAAGTTATAAGTTGTAAATAATTTTATTGGGGGCCCTTTTAGACCTGTTTGGGGGGCCGATTACCTTAAGACCGGCTACAATAGGGGTTCTATCGAATGCCACCTTTCCTTTGAGCAATATATACATGAAACGTTTTACGTTTCAAGAAACCACATTCAAATATACGTAAGGTTAATCGTACCAACATCAGCCCGTGTTAGTCTTGTCCCGCTGGCCGGTTTGTTACCAGACCGCAGTAGAGTAGGCTTAAATGTTAAGAGTATTGTTTTGTTTGGTCTTAAGCTCGTCTTAGGCTTTTAAAATTTTGATTCAAACCGAGTTCAGATCCCGATTCCGATTGCACTTGAAAATTGTTGTCCGCGTTTTGATTCCGATATAATCCAGTTCCGTTTTGCACCCTGCTACACATGCCGATTAATAAAAATTAACACACTATGTATTTAAAGTATTTGGTGGCCCCCACTTTAACAAAAATACTGGCTATGCCCATGGCCAAACTTTTCCAAGCTTGCGGCTCAGCCCCTCTGGCCCCGCTTGGCTACTGGCCCGCCTCTGACCAAAAGGCGTCTGATCCAAGACATATTTGGTCTGCTGTAGCTGTGCAAGTTGATATGTGCGTAAACCGATCAAGCCCGTAGCAAGCACACCTTGCAAGGGGGGCCCAAAAATTTTTCAGGAAGGGCATTCAAGGGTTTTCAATCACTAATAAGCTAGATTGAAAATCGTCTAGAAGGGTCAAATCCAGGGGGGCTGAGCCTCCCTCCCCTGGCCCCCCCTTGGATACGTGCCCGAAACTGATACACAGTATACCTACACGAGTTATACACATGTCAACAAACAACTATAAATACATACACCAGTGTGTCTGTTTGAGATGGCACAAAACACAATAAACACACATGTTTCAAGAATGTGTATATTTGTTTTCTGCTGTGTATAAGCTTCAAACATTTTGTTTGGTTTATATGTGTTTTGAAATGCTTTCTGTAACGGTAACGGATGGATGATATCAGTCTGAATCTGAGGTTGCGGTATTTGGTCCAACCCAAGCCGGTTGGCCTCCCCATCTGTGAGAATTCTCAAGGCAGACTGGTGATACGTTTGCCCAATAAACTTCAAAAGTGTCACGACTTGTGCCGGCAGGTGCGGAGCCAAAATATCATTTCAGATATTAACTGCGTGCAAGCTTTTTTGTAAGCAAGCATATTTATCGAGGAACTTCGTTGTTCGCTAAGGAGGTTAGCCTGTAAATGTGACTTTTATAACGTGCAGAAATTTACGGGGGTTACATACACCTATCCCCCCTGTGTACGTTCCTGTCTGACAGTACGTACATCCCTGTCCAACGACAAATGGATCACATTGAGGCAAATGTGGGCGGTGTTTACATAGGGAAACGGTTTAGTATTGGTTTTATATGGCAGTTGGTTTAATAATCATGTACGGGCCCGTGAAGAGGAGGTACCGTACCCCTTGGGGAAAATACTGGGCACCGAAAAAATCTGCTCCCTTCCAAGCCCCCTTCCCATGCCAAATTCCGTTCGAAATTTTGGCCCATGTAAAGATGTGGGGCGGAACGTTTTTCTGTGGAACTGCAATAGAGTAAGCGTAAGCTTTAGACTAATTTTTGCTTGGCTTAGGAATATTCTCATTCTTACGCTTAGGCTTAGCCTTAGGCTTAGGAATATGCTTATAATACTGTTCCGCCCATGTACTTTACATTGGCCGAAATTTTTCAAGTGACAAAGAACAAGTCGCTTTAAAGAGTTAACTGTTTAAAAGGGTTTCCCTAACAGCTTTCATGGCCGGCTGGTACGCACCTAATTTCTACAGAAAGTTTTTGCGAAACTTGCGCTTGCTCACAAAAAAACTTGAATGACGTTATACTCGACGAAATAATATGCTGGTGTATCCGCTTGCTAACCGTTTACATTAACGCATCCATTGTACTGATCATACCTCCGGCTTTATTTAATCGCCGATCTTGTACCCCGTCTACCAAACCCGTAGCCAGTTCAGTATGCTAATGGTCACCAGAACTATTTTAGGGTGGGAATGCGGTTTATTTCACAAGGCTTGAAGAATTCGGGCTTAAATTTTACTAAGGCGATAAAATTTTTTCGGGCGGGGGCTAAACCAATGGCATCACGCCGGCTATCGACCTCCAATTCGTTTTCTATCTTGTAAATCATTCCCCTTTCGTTATATCGTTTACCGTTACTCGATTTTATACGGTATACTTGAGTGCCAGACAACTGTCATACTCATAGTGCTATATATATTTTGTTTATATCTCTGGCACTGGCATGTACTTGTTTATGTGTTTAAAACCCCGTAGACAGAAATGGCCAAGGCTACGAAACGCAGATCTGGATATTGTTTCGCGAAGGTATAACCGGATTGTTTTGTGAGCGACCGTAGCGAGCAAGAAAAATATACCAGAATTCAAAATTCAGCAAGTTTATTCTAAAGCCTGTAAAAGCGTCGCATTTCTCGTGTTTCGCTCGTCCAAAATAAGCATCGGACCCCATTCGATTACAAATAAGTTTGTTTTGTACTATATACATAATATACATATATGTATGTGTATGTATATATGTATATAACGGAGTTGAATCATCTCCAAATAATCACCAATTAAAGAAAATTTCAAAAGCGAGCAAAACAGCCTGCTGGGATATGGCGGTCCGGACAATGGGCCGTCCGCAACTCCAAAGCGCTGGACCGCTTCTTATTAGCCGACGACAGCCATGAAATACCTACGTATTCAAAAATTACTCACTGCTTTGGTAACTCAGAAGGGTGCGTTGTGCTGATGTAGCCTTTACCCTTAGCACTGCTCGTACCAGCTGACGCATTGCGATACGTCGCCCATGGAATCAACATATTTTAGGTCACGGCGCCAGGCCAGTAGCCAGCTCACCTTGCTAGTAGGGCTAAAAAATTTTCAGGAGGGGCATTCAACGGTTTTTAGTGAGTTACAAGCTCGGTTGAAAATTTTCTAGGGGGGGGCGAAATTTTCCAGTGGGGAGCTGAGCCCCCCTTGGCTACGGGCCGGCGCGGGTACCATACTAAAAACCAATCATGGTACTGTGTGGTTGGGCCCGCGCCGCGGGGGGGAGGGGGGTGGGTTGTTTTCTAGTTTTTGCCCCGGGGGGGGGGGGCGTTTTTCTTTTTCCGGGGGGGTGGTGTTTGTTCCCCCCTTTTATTATCCCCCCAAAAAGCAATGCCTAAGCCCGTAGCCAGGTCAGCACTGCTGTAAAAAGTTTCGGGCAGCCAAGAAAATTTTCAACCTTGCTTGTAAGTCAGCGAAAACCATTGTAGGCATGCCCCTCCTGGAAAATTTTCAGCACCCATAGCAAGATGAGCTGTCTACGGGCCTACTTGGCACCCTCATATAGTTTGAGCCCTGGTTCTAATATATTTTGTCTGGTTATACTGTGGTGTATGTGTATATAAATCGATTTCCATTTATAAGTATGCGGTCGTGTGTGTGCTTTATATATAAGTTAGCTTCGAAGCGCTTTAACTATGTATGTGTTTATAACATGGCGTTTTGTTTGAGAACATCTATTAAATACCCTGGGAATTATGTTTTTAAGGTCTCTCTTAACATAGGTTGACCTTAACCTTTGGCTTAACTCTTGGCTTCGTTCGGGTCGCTATTTTCGAAAATATTAGAATAGTAGTATTACTAGATTTTACGTATCTTTAAGCTTATTTCTTGTAAACGGCTCATGTAAAGATCGAGTCTTTTGCGTTACCCCACCCAGACTTCGTTTGCTCAAAAATCGGTGGATTTGAATTTTCTTTGCATCTTTGAGCTTCTCATGACCTCCCCTGGATCATTCCATGCCTGAATTTGAATTTTTGAGAAATTCGATGTTTTGTGGGACCTAAAAATTTTTTGCCAAAAAGTTTGGCAAATTATATACCATTCAATGTAGCTTGCGGAGCTGAGTCCAATGGTGTGGGCAAACGCGAACTGGATGGGTAACTGAAAAGACCCTAAATATCATGGGCGGAATGTTTTTCTGCGGGACTGTCATATAGTAAGCTTAAGCTTTAGATATATTTTGTGATTAGGCTTAAGCTTAGGTATGAGCGCATTCTTACGCTTACGCTTAGGCTTAGGAATATGCTCTGTACATTTGCCCTTGTAAACTTACCAAACGCGTGTTTTGTATAGAGTCACAATTTATTCGGGGAAAGCGTAAAAGAGCGTTAATATATTTTTGACTTGCGGCATATTCAGGAGCCGGAGGGCGTTGGACGGTGCTACACAAAAAATAGCGCCACATTTCCTTAGAGATAGGTAATTATTTACTTTTTCCGCATTGAGCGTTTCCCCACATGACGATCATATGCCGAAGCTAAGCATAAGGTTAAGCCTAAGAATAAACCTAAGGTCAAGCCTGAACCTATGCGCAAGCCTGAGTCCAATCCGAAGCAGCTGACAATGTAACAATATATAAACACTGCGGGAAAGTTGGACTTCTATTAAGTGGTCCATGTAAAGATCAGGGGTGGAACGCTTGTCTGCAGACTGCCATAGAGTAAGCTTTAGCTTCAGATATATATTTTTTGCTTAGGTTGAGGCTAAAGCATGGCGTAACTATAAACTCATTCTTACGGTCAGGCTTAGGCTTAGCAATATGCTCTTTTACTACTGTTGCGGCCCTGTTCTGTACATTGACCTATTTAATTAACACATAACACAAATGTGGGGGGACTAAACAAGCACCAAGATTGTGTAGCTGTATTCCGGAAATTATTATAGGTTAAAACACAGAAAATCATAAAACAATACAATGGACGACAGGATACATACATATTTAATTTATTATATATTCCTATAATTACTGTGTATCTATAATTATAATTACTGATACTAATGACTACAACCCTGAATGTAATCAGCATTATTTTGCTCGCAGGGGTTCCGTTTGCTCAGGGGTTGTGTAACAAAATTAATTTCCAGCCAGACATACTCAAAGATGACGCGTTTGAGTCGGCAGTGTCGGATATGATCAAACAATTGGGTGATTCGTTTGGGATGTACGTAAAAATTTCAACTTCAAAGGCACCGCGACATTTTAAAACGGCCATTGCCAGACTTGAAATTACGAGAACTTGCAGCCTGACAGCTGGCGGAATCCTTGTAGTCTTACGTAACTCTAAGCTAATCCTGCTAGTGGGTTACACGTTATCGGGTTACGAAATGTTGATCGGCGCTCGACGATGTTTCGGCGATGAAATGTCGTGATGCCGTGCCGCTGTCGTGCCATATTCATCCGCGCTGCCATTTCTTTTCCCTTCGGAGTGCCGTATTTCGCTTGGACATTTTTTCTCTTTTTTCTTATTTTTGGACTCTTAGCTTTTGAAAATTTTATTTTTTTCGACCTTAAGTCATGGAAACTGTTTTATTTTTCGTTTTGCGACTCTGGATCGTATACTTTTCGCATCTGCTTGCAACTTACTCACGCCCGTAGCCAACTCACCTTGCTAGGGGGACCTAAAAATTCATCAGGAGGGGCATTCAAGGGTTTTCAATGAGTTTACAAGCAAGGTTGAAAATTTTCTGGGGGGGGGGATTTTTCCAAGGGGGGCCGAGCCCCCTGCCCCTCCCTTGGCTACGGGCCCGAACTTACTGAAGGGGACGAGGGTCAATACGTTTTTATTTATCCGATCAAGGTTCTCAAAGCTGGAAATTAGGGTGGTGCTATCTTTATGTTGCGGCATTGTTCGTTACCGTCATAGTTGTAAGTGGGTAAAGAGTTTTTTAGCTCGCGCTTGCTACATTGTCTGATTTCAAGTTTCTTATGAAAATTTTAAGTTTAACAACAAATTTTTACTCGCACTTTGAAATTCTTCATTCCCGTGTATACCCGCATTAAAATTTTCTTGCCAGGTCCGCGTCTAGCCGCGGGTAGCCACGGGTAGCTAGCAGCTCTGGTTCCGGTCGTCTCATTTGCGTACTGATACCGCGCGTCGACGGACGATGATGTGCGTCGACAGACGGTGCGGTATGACGTTGAAATTAAACTTTTCTTGCCCGGTCCGCATTTAGCCCCGGGTAGCAAACAGCTCTGGTTTCGGTCGTCTCATTTGCGTACTGATACCGCGCGTCGACGGACGATGATGTGCGTCGATAGACGGTGCGGTATGACGTTGAATGTTTGTATTTGTAGCGATTGTTATTTAATTGTAGAAAAACAATAGCTTCGCGACATTTATCTGGTGTCGAGTACAAGTTTGGTATCTGTCATAAAGATGGTATCAATGGAGATAAATCAGCGGCTGTACTCAAAAACAATGACGTCATTGGCACGTTAGATTCACCGGATATTGATGCCGTTGGTAAGTATAACACTGAAGCCTACAATGTGAAGTATGGTACACGGATTACTAGCGTGTGATATCGCGTTGTGACGGACGGCGTGGATAGCGACGGATGGCGGAACGCGACAAGTATTACGCAATCCTAAGCCTTAAGCTTCAACATAAAAACAGTCTCGGCTTGACCTAAAGCATCAAACCTGAATTGACAGATTATCAGGTAGACAAGTGGTTGTATCAACTATGCGACTAACAAGTTGAGCCGACGCGTAGTAACGATCAACGAGATGTTAGGCTAATAATGTGGTGTAACGCCACGCGTACAGTATTACTATTATAAGCATTCGACTGGCGCTATACTTGTCGCTGGGGTCCGTCGTCGTGAGTCGTCGAATTTCGACGGACAGCGACGTACGGCGATGTACGGCACGGCGAACGACAAACGACATACAACGACAGACACGAATTAGTACATTCAAATTGTTAAAACGAATAAAAGGTATTGCGCCGCGGAAATCCTTGTTCTGAAATTGAGCAGTATAATTTTTACCAATTATTGATCGATTTTCAAACGACAAGAGTTTATCGTTTGTGGGCCCGTGAAGGGCTTCCCATTTGCCAAGGCGGTAAATCAATGGCAAAGACTGTAGCACAGGCTCTGCTGTTTGACGGATATATTTTTTGCGGTCTGGTACGGAAAATCAGAAGCTTAGGTTTTCGTTTAGAAAATGAAAAATTACTTTAAATGGTTATGTCTCACTGGATTTTGTTGGGAAAATGAAAATTTGAAGTGTAAGTTTGGTTTTTAAATTGTGAACAGAAGAAAAATCAACAGCCTAGGTTTTTTGAGGTTTGGGAGGGAAAATAAGTGCCGGTTTTGTTCGAAAAATTATTAAAGTTGAAAATTCAAAAGACTTGATTATTTCTGATTTGGTAGGGAACATCCGTAAGTGTAATGTCATTTTACGCTTTGATATGAGAGCCGCTTACTGCGCAGGACTTGGGATACGGTACGTAGCTCCCTGAATGAAAAATAAAATGTGACACAACTTACTACGTATACAGGGCTTTTGAATTTTCCTCTTTTTTCTATTGCCATACAAACCTGCACGCTTCAGATTTTCCTTACCAAACCAAAGAAAAGTAGGCGTTTGAAGTTTCCACTATTGACGTCTGCAGAACCGTCCGGATACATCCCGATTATTCTTCCAAGTCAACCAAAACGCACCTTTCCAATTCTGCACGAAAGATAAAACTTATGTGTTTAACTTTTCCACTTTCCCCGTTTTTAAACTTTACCTACCGTTCCAATATTCCTTACCGAACCAAAGAAAAATAGGCGTTTGAATTTTCCACTATTGACGTCTTCAGAACCGATTATTATTCCAAGTCAACCAAAATGCACCTTTCCACTTCTGCAAGAAAGATAAAACTTGTGTTTAACTTTTCCACTTTCCTCGTTTTTCAACTTACCCACCGTTCCAATATTCCTTACCAAACCAAAAGAAAACGTGTGCGCTTGAAGTTTTCCTATTTCCCGTTTTCCGAGTGGCTATAGATTTTCCATGGAGGAAATTGGAAACCTCTGTGCTATACATTAACCAGTAGGGCGATGAACTTAAGGCTTTGTGTTTTTGGCTTCGGCCCATGTTACTTTTAGGGCTGTCCAGTTTTCTGGTGGCATTGCAAAAAATTACTAATGAGGCATAAGTTTTTGATTAAATTTTCTGCTTAGGTTTAAGCTTAGGCTGGTGAGGAGTATTAAATTTTGGTCGTTGGAAATTAAGAAATTTTACTAAAAAGTAACGATAAAAATCAAATAGATTTCATTAGTATTGTATGTAAATCTTGGTAATCGACAAATATAAACCGTCGAAGGTAGATTGCGCTTCCGCGGATTATGAAAATCTAAAACACAGCAGATAATATAGATACCTATCTCCAACTAGGGTTATTTAACCAATAGTTTCAAAAATGAAAATTAAAATGAATTTTTCGGTGGCATGTATTTTTCATTTTCCGGTTCCGTTTCCGGTCATTTTTTCAAATTCCGATTCCGATAAATTGTAATTCAGGTTGCACCCTGGTTTACACTTTTTTCAACGCTTACGCGTAGCGTTTAGGAATATGTTTAGTCTACCGTTACGGCCCTAAAAGTAACATTAGCCATGGATTCTACTGTCGTATTGGTGGCGAATTTCAATAGTTATTCGACTGTTTAAAGATTGGTGTTTTGGTATGACTTTAAAGCATTTCTGATTAAACATTCATTATCCATGAGCTTATACAAAGCGGTCCGTGTGATTATTATTTAGTTGGTTGATACGTTATTTCAGGTGGTGCTTTTATTTCAATTACTTACAACAGCGTCAATTCAAAAATTGAAGCTTGCAAATCGCCTAACGTTGTTAATACAACGTTGCTAATTGTTTGTGCTGAAGTTAGTTGAATTTACGATCCTTTTCGTATCTGAAGCTTAGTTGGGTGCGGAAAGCCCGCTCGACATTTGGAACCGTCCAGTTTTATATCGCGCTAGGCGATGCTGAATAAATGCTAATAATCTAGTCATTTTGTTTGACATAGACATCATCACTGTTGCTATGATGTGTGCTGCGAAGTTATAATAGTTGAAAAAAATTTCTCGGAAATTTCAGTTCCGTCGCACTATATTTGGCAAGTTAACGACACGGATGTCCGGAGCGTTGTTGTTCACGGCACACTGAATAACAATGAAACCAAAATTATACGTTGAGCCAATGATATTGCAATAAACGCCTGTTTTATTTTTACATCGTTCATTCAGTTTTGGTTTGAATTTCAATAGATGTTTTGGTTGTTTTGAGTAGTAACAATTAGCGGTTGGGCAGTGGTCAACTGAGACAAAGTTTAGCTAAATTAAACAGTTAAAATGTAGATCAACCACTTGGCGGTGCGACATCAAAAGCAAAACTCCGGGCTACGCAACGTTTATGAGTGCACTTGATTTTAAATAATATTATTTTTTTAATTACTAATTATAGGATTCCCTCCCACAAGTGGTAGTTGAACGACCGTGTGAATTTTTGTTTGTGGTTCCGTTGAATCTTGTGTGTAATCTTCCATCTGCTACTGGTGGCGCTATTTCAAAGTAATTTACTTTTTTGTTCAGGGGACAGCAGTTTTTGTAGTGATCACAGGTGATAAAACCGTTTGGAATTGTCAAGGGATGAGAAACAGTTAACACATTTTTAACGTCCTGATCCTGAAATCTAATTTATTTTGGTGGCCAGTAGTTGTTTCTACCTGTCAAAACCAAGCATTTGATTTTTGGGATAGAATTGTTTGTTTACGTTTATCACATCACGTCTATATAGTTAAAGCTAGAACGTCCCACATACGTATTTTGGCAACTGTTCCAGCAGATTTTATGCATAATATATGCAAATTAATAATACTAAATTTTTTAGTGTTTAAGTAGAATTTGTATAAGTATAGTAAGACCTTTGTTCTGTAAGAAGTCTTTTAGTGGTATGTGCGACATTCTTACGGTAAATAGGTTGACGCCGTTTGCAAGCAATGCAACCAAGTTGACCAGTACTATTTATGTGAAGATTGAAGAACATTGATTGTCATGCGCAGTGGTAGATCTAGAAATTTCTGATGAGGGCCGCTCGATATAATGGTTAAAATAGCTTGGGAGAGAGGGGAGCGAGAAGGCCAAACGCAATGTTAGCGCTTAAAAGTACACACTTGTATTGCGGTCATGGGGTTCGTAACCTTTGTAGGTGGTTCCTTTGGATCCGCCAGAGGTGTGGTTGTATATATTTTCAGTTGTGGTTTTCGCTTTTCTGAATAACAATGAACGTTGGGATTTACCATTCTGCTAGCTAAAAGACAAATATGTGTTTAGCATACCGACATAGTAGAATTGTTTAATGTATTTTATGGTTTGACAGAAATGTTTGTTTGTTATGGTGGCGTTGTTGTTTGTTGTTGTTGTTGTTGTTGTTACTGTTGTTGTTATTATTATCGTTTGGTCATTTTACAGAACAACGAAACCATCAACGGCCACCGATGATTCAGACTCAAAGTCGCATTCGAACACAGATTCAAATGTGAGCGAAATTGTTCAAAATATCGCCAAACGACATCATTTGAGTGGCGCTTCGGTATTTTTCACGCTGTAAGTTTGTGAAAGGTGTGTGTGCACGCATGGTCGAAACCAGGGGGTGTTGATAGCCAAAAACCCCTTTCGTGAATTTTAGGTATGGATGTTTTCCAAAATTATATGGCTACACAAGCCAATGATTTCGTGTATTTCCAGCAAATTACCTGCACCTTGTCTTCGCTAAAATTACAAAACGTTTCATCAACTGGCAATTTGTAGCCGGATATCTGTTTAAAGTCGGCGTCCCGTTGCCGTTGTAGATATATCAAAAAAAATTCCGATATGTTTATGCTCACAGTCATAGTTACTTGTACATCATTCAAGAAATGATTCAGTTTTTCAATATAGATATGCTGCAATTGTTCGATTTGAAATAAAAATAACAGAATTCATTGGCAATCGTTAGAAATTTAGCATGCATTCGCTATTTTTGTTAGCGTATTTTTTCGCATGTGTCAAAATGTATTAAGTGTTAATGTTTTAATTTTATAGATTATTTGTGACCATAATTGGGTATTTGGTCATTGGAATGCTGTATAAACGGTACATTATGGGAGCTCAAGGTGTCGAACAGATACCACATTATTTAATGTGGCGTCGATACTGTAGAAGGTTTCAGGTTAGTGTTGAATTATTTTTACGTTTTTGACAAGGTACGAGCTGTTACAAATTCACTAATACTGATAAGGCATATAGTTTTTTCATAAGTTAATTGAAATTGGTGCTAAAAGAGCTTTACATTTTGGCTGTGGTCCGCGATTGTGTCTGGAAGATGTAAAGTTTATTTGGATCGTTTTATGTCCGCCACTCAGTCAGCGTTCGTCAAAAAATCGTCCGGTTTTCCTAAATTTACCATTTTGACAGGTAATGGTACTACGCTCAGATGTATAAAAAATTTTGTTTCAGGATTTCGTTTCGTCAATTCAATCCCCCTCACACGGGGGTCGGCGGACCGGGACAGGTGGTCCAGGAGACGACTCGTACCGACGACATTACGACGCTGGAGACTTGGCGTACGAACAGCCATCGTTATTGACGCCGCCGCAGAGTAACAATCTTGGTGCAGTGCAACAAGCGCAATCCCCTCTAAACCAAGATTATCAACCCGTTCGGGTTGTACCCCCTGGGGGAGCTGGATCTGGAGGTAATTTGTTGTTAGGAGGGAGTGGCGCTGGCGGGGGAACAAGACCGGATATACGGACCGGACCGGATACGGGAGTGAATCGTGGTGATGACGCTGATGAACGATTGTTGCAAGTTTGAAACGATGTTGGAAATCACCAGTGGCGGATTCAGCATTTTCCGGTCGAGGCGGACACTTTTTGGATGTCAAAATTTTTCAGTTTCTAAAGCGTGATTAATAAATACGTATTTTAATTGTTTAAGATGCACAAATCACATTGAATATATAATAGTTTTGGAATTTGAGTTGTATCAACGCCATATTTTTTAGCTATTTAGCAAGAAAACGCATTTTGAGCATCGGATGAACTATTTTCATCGAAAAATTTTCATTATGGGAGAGCCGGGGGTGGGGTAACATCCCCGTCCCCCTGGATTCGTCATACGAATTGTTCTGATTGCGACAGCCAAAAGTGTATGCAAGTTGTCTGTCTAATTTTGGGCGAAACAAAATGTATCCAGTGCGCGTTGCGGTTTTTACTCAATTGTACAGTAGTTTTTGAGATGAAGGATTGTTTGTAGAAAAAAACTCGGGTTAAATAAAATGTTGCAGATTTGTGCCTCAGTATCGTCGAGGGAAGTTCTATCTCGGAGCGCCCAGGTTTTTAAATAATGTGTGAGTTCAATTCGAAATTGCGAAACACAAGGCCGCAACTAACTCACAGTTCTTGCTACGTGTGCAACAAATTCAGGATGGCACGTGGGCATTTACGTAGCTTTATAAGCACGGTAACAGTTCTCATCAGATCTAAACCCTTTCTAGTTGCTGTGTTAATATAACATTTGAGTAATTGAATAATTTTTTGTTTGTTCATCGTTCTTGCAATATTGTTTTTGGCTTTTGTGCTGCTATATGAACGAACTCACTTTTATTCTTATTATTTTTCTTATACGTAATTAAAAGCATAAAACGAGACTAAGATAGGCTTCAAACGTAGAAGAGTGGGGCTAACTTGAACAATGACAGCTAATTTTTTGTGTATATTTTGTGGCTGTCGAGTCGGAAAATGTTTAGAATTAAATATTTGTTTTAAAAATTAAGTATTTTGGAATTTTATTTCTTATTTTGGCAGATTCTGGAAGGTTTTGCAGCGTCGATTTATTCAAAAATATGAACAATGGTTGTGAATAAAACAGGTCCCAGATAGAGGCGTAGGCCTTTCTCGTTTTCGCAATATTCTTAGGCTCGGACTTAGAGAAAGGCTTAGATTTAGGCTTTGATTATTCAGGCACAGTCTGAAGCTCTCATGTGTTGGTTCGGGACGTGTTTTTGCGCCTAAGCCTTGAACAAAATTATTTTTGAGTCAAAATCAAAAAACTTTGCTGCAAAATCTTGCTCGTGTGAATAAAGTTTTGTTGATTTTATAAAAATTTTGTTAATTCCATCAGAAGTGGATACTGAAACTGAGTTATTTCGGACTTTGGCTTATTTGGTTAAATTGGATCTGTTGCATTTTGTGTATATTGTGCTTATTAATCTTATTCAGTATAAAATAATTGTTTTTAAAGTAAAAACCAAAGAACTGAAATGTCTCGACAGATATTCTCAAACAACTTTGCTGTACCGCACTTTCAGAGTGTACCAGACATAAGTGCCGGGCGTCAAGGGCAACGGGGGCCAAGTGTCCCCAGATAATGAGTTTAGGGAAGGGCACAGCCCTATCAGAACTGCGCGGCATGTACGACCTCTTTCCCAGAAACAGGGTTGTTTTTTTCCGGAAAAAATTATGACCGGAAGATCGGTTATCCCACCTTTATACGGCGTTTGCCCAAAAATGCTTGCATTTCGAAACTTTTTGCATATTTGAGCTTCTGATGACATCCCCTGATTATTCCAAGCCGAAATCTGAATTTTTGAAAAATTCGTTTTCTTTACAGCCACAAGTTCAGCCCCTTGAGACCCAAAATTTTTTCGATAATTTGGACAAATTATATATCACTGACTCGTTAGCCAGACGTCTCATTGGGAAACATTTAACAATTTCGTCGTAGCTCCGTAACCTGTATCAAATGGTATATAATTTGCATAATTTTTCGACAAAAATATTTTGAGCCCAGTGGAGGAATTTCGGACCTTAAAATTCGAATTTTTTAAAAATTTAAGTTTTGACGTGGAATAATCAGAAGTCACGCTTGTTTTTGTAAGTATATATTAAATCCCAAGACACTTTGGATTTTTTTGACATCAGAGCCTCTGGTTAAAGCTAGATGTATTCTTGTGTCAAATCATACGGTAAAAACAAGCTTTCAATGTTGAGCGCCCTAACTTTGGCCCCACTGTCGACGAAACCTGGTAAGTGAACCGAACAAGATGTGTATGTAGTTTTACATAGAATCTCGTGACAAAGCTTCAATTCTGTAATCCATTTATATATTTATATGCTGCAATTTTCGCTCTTTTTGAACATATAATGTTTCCTGGTGGACATATACACACGCCCACGGTCACTGTTAATGTATTGAATGATAATTAGTTACATGTTGTCTAAAAGCGTTATTTTATATCATATTTAGTCGCAAATTATATTTAAAAATCGTTTAATACTTTTCTACGTTTTTCTATTTTTACCACCCCCTCGGAAAAAATGAAAACAAATGGAAAAAAACATTTTTCAACAACCCTGCCCGAAGTACTGCGAATATAATTGGTTTTCCCCCTAAATTTCTCCCAAAAGTATAGCCACGCCGTGGTTCGAACCTCGGACCTCTCGCTTGCGTGTCAAGCGCGCTACGCATTACACCACGCGGCTTATATAATAATTTCCTCTGGTGCTATTATGTGCATGTATGTTTCTTAACATTACACACTCTGCAACATACACAAACTACACCGCGTATACTCACATTCCCCTTCTTTAGGTGGTCGCCCCGGACGCGAATCCAAACTTCTCGAATCCCCTGCAATTTACAACGCCCATCTCAGTGGGACCTCCATGTCAGACCAACGCGGTCGGGACGGCCCCTTTCCTCGAAGGCGAATATACATGGTTTTTCCCCAAAATTTCTCCGAAACATATGACCACGCTGGGAATCGAACCTCGGAACTCTCGCTCGCGAGTCAAGCGCGTTATCCATTACACCACGCGGCCCTCGATCCGTACTGCCCTCGCTTAGTTAACGAATCTATCTGCCCAAAAACTGCGGCAACCAACCCCTTCCCTGATCCCACAACTACGTAATAGAATTATTAGTGCGCTTCCCAGATCCGAACCAGTCTTCTCCGTTACTCCATCTGGGGTGCAGGGTGCAAATTGAAAAAATTAGCGGAAAATGAAAAATACATGCAACCGAAAAATTCATTTTAATTTTCTTTTTTGCAATACTATTGGTAAAATAAAACCTAGTTGGAGAGAGGTATTCACTTTCTGCTGTATTTTAGATTTTTATAATCCATAGAAGAGAAATCTACCTTCGATGGTTTATTTTCAGCGAATGTCAAGGTTTATATACTATACGAATGAAATCTGTTAAATTTTTATTGTCATTTTTTTAGTAAAATACCTTAATTTCCACTTACCTAATTTTATTACCGGAATTTACCGGAACCGAAACCGGAAGGTAAAAATAATGCTGAAGCCTGAACCGGAATTCCGGTTGCACCCTGTTGGGGAACACACTCCGTGTGCTGGCCCTGAGAAAAAGGTTAAGAAAAAATTTGTGCTGCTCACAAAATTTAATTCATTTCAAACGTGGTTTCACGCAACGCGACGTTTTCTGTTTTTGGTGACATTGTTTTTTGAAAGGATTCACGGGGAAATTTCGCACTTGTGCCTGCTCCGACAGTTGCGCTTCCTCTTTATGCTTGGCATATATATTTGCACTGCATCCTTCTTTGCAGTTTACCCCAATAACCCGGATATTCGTTTCCCGTAGAAATCGGCATTCGTTACCGTTGGTAAACTGAAAACTTGTCTCCAACAATTCTTTCTGGAAAACTCGTCTCCAGGTTAAAATTCGTTACCAGTATGTCGCTGAGAATTTGTACCCAATAACTGGTCCTTGGAAAGTTCGCCTCCAAGAAAATTTCGTCCTCAGTGTAGTTAGTCTGTGAGAATAAGTAGTTTGTCCGTGAAAATTTCTTTCCTGCGAATCTACGACAGAAAATTCGTCCCTGAACTAATTTACTGCAGGAATACAGGAACCTGGCTGGTTTTGCAATCTAAAGTACACGGCAAAAAATGGTGAGCCCAAATTGTACTTTCTTTCCGAAATACGCTTTTCCGGAGTACACGAACTGAATCAAATTCGACTCCGCCTGTCAAATTCGACTCACTCGAGTCACTCAGTGAGTCGAATTTGACTTGGCGGAGTCGAATTTTCTCAGTTTGTTTTTAGTTCCGAAAAGCCTATTTCATGGAGAGTTAATTTATTTAACTCAACACTTTTTGCAGTGTATATGTTTAACAGATATCGAAATTTTGAATAAAGAATACATATTTGTGATCCGCGTGTTTTTCAGCAACATAGTCAACAGGGTTGTCGAGAACTACACGACTTATTTTCAGCGACAAACTTAACTGGAACGAATTTTGCTGGCGATGAATTTTTTGAGCAAAAATTGTCAACGACGAATTTTCACTTATAAAAACTTACCGACAACAATTTTTCAAGAACTAAACTTGCCGGGGCTAATTATCCCGTGGACAACTATAAAATTAAAAAATTACAAGAATTTTTATAAACGCATTTATCTAAGTTTTGATAATAGTGCAATATATAACCAACTTAGGGTTGAGCTATACTTGACGTCCGGCGTCGTCCGTTACTGTCCGTCACCCATCCAGCGCCGTCCGTCACCATCCGCCTCCCGTACGGCTACGTCCGTCACCCGTCTGGAGCCGTCCGTCACCCGTCTGGAGCCGTCCGTCACCGTGCGAAAGACGGTGCCGCACGATGACGGACGGTGCCTTACGCGTGACGGGCGGTGCCGCACGCCAACAAAAGTATAGCGCAACCCTAAGAAGCGTGCGTGCTCTATAAACTACACTCCCACAAATTAGGAAAAAATATAAAAAACGCATAAATATTATCATAAGAGTATATAAAAAATTATCACCCAAGTTCAGGCATTAATTTCAAAATTTTAGTCTTGTAAAATTTACAATTTTTCTAGTGCTTGCGTTGTATTGTGCATGTTTTGCGTAATTTTCGCAGCATAACACTTCATCTGCAATTATTAAACATGCATGTTTAAAAATCTTCTCTTTGGCATATCACAAACTTTGCGATGAACAAAGTTTTGCTTTTCTTTCAAATAATTCTTTTATAAATTTGAGCCCACATTTGATAACTGGACAGGACTGTTTTACGTTGTATTGTTCAGAAACGAATTCCGGGCTAAAGCTTCTATACTTTTAGGTCGATACACAGGTTGATAGCGCTCGTCGGGCCGTTGTCCGAAAGGGGTGTCAGGGAGAATTCATCTTCCTTGGTTTGTAAAGTCATAAAAAACCGTTTTATACTGCTCCTTGAAATTGTTTAGTTCCCCTAGCAAGGTGAGCTGGCTGCTGGCCAAGCGCTAAGACTGGATTTGCAAACGAAGAAAGCTTTGGCCACTTTAGTAAATTTTTAGGTTATGTTTACAACATTTAGAAATATGTGCTGGATTTTTTGGGATAACAAATTTGTCGCTTGTTGCACGAATGGGCTGTAACCAAAGAGATTCAAGACCATAAACGCTAAAATATCTTGTTTCAGATTCGGGTTTTCACAGCTGTCACTTAAGCGCCACGTTAGGATAGCGCTACATATGTACAATTTGAGAAGCTTCCAGTCTTCCTTTATACGCTTTGAGACTAGAAAGTTTAGTATAAGAATTAAAATTATAGGCTTATTTATAGGTTTAAATAAAGTTTAGTAGGCAATCCCTTAAATTAATATGGCCCGAAACTTCAGCAAACAACTAGTTAGCAGAAGTTCTTTTAATTGATTTAATGTCTTCAGTTCACATTCATGCTGTTCTAATATACTAAAAACGATTGCGCACTGCAAAGCAATGACATGATTTTGGTAATAAGTAAGTTTGGAGGGATCAAGTGTTTTAGTCAAGCGGTGGTTGTAAGCGGCTTCCGAGCGAGACTCATTGGGTTAGAATCTTAAATTAAAATATGAGCTGAAAATTATCTCAATGTGAACGAAAAATATTCACGCGGAAACTCTGCAAAAAATGGTGAGTCGAATTGACTCTCTCCGAAATAGGCTTTTCCGGACTACACAAACTGAGTCAAATTCAACTCCGACAGAGTAAAATTCGAATCAGCCGAGTCGCTCATTGAGTCGAATTCGACTCTAGCGGAGTCGAAATTTGACTCAGTTTGTGTAGTCCCGAAAAGCCTATTTCGGAGAGAGTCAATTTTACTCACCATTTTTTGCAGTGTATAAATAACTTACCTGGCTTTACATTAAAGGTTCAGAAAGGTACTCCTGTCTAGGTCCCCCAACAGAAAATAAAGCCAAAAATTTGTATTAAGATTTAGCGCTAAAGCAGTGTTCGGGTCCGGCGACTCGCTCGGTTCGCTAGTTTAGAGTGATCCGTTGTTTTTTTGTATCTGGTCTTTTTTACCATATTGACGCCCGAAGTGGTGCATGAAAATCCATTATCAGTACTACTTTATTGCAGTTTTCATCCTTCTCAGTGGTGTTCGGAATTATGGTTCCGGGTTCAAAGTAGCATCAAGCATTGACCCTGTAGAACGAATCGAACCCACAGATGAGCGGAACCCAAAATTCGCATGGTTTTACGAAAATCTACTTCACGGTCCAGCGTTTGGTTCGTCTTATGGAAACCTTTATAGCGGCCGCTGTACCAGCGTTCCGGGACTGAGCCGCCTTCGATATTATCATCCGAATGATCCTGTGTTTGTGGCACGCGCTGAGCGACATCGACAGGTATTTAACACCTTCTCATATAGAGTATACAATGAGCAACTTAGTGCAAACTGTATAAGGAAAACAGCAAGCGGTACACAGCGTTTAATATAAGTAGGTAAATAAGGTGTAAGAGCTCTCTCATGCTGAGCTAGTTAACCTCTTGCAGTCAAGCCGCAATGGTACAATCCTGCCGACCGAAAGCCCCAGGTTCGAACCCTGGCTTGAAATAAGATTTCAGATCAAATAAGAAATATTCGATTGGGAAAATATTTAGTGTCATGGGCATCGGATACATCCAATTATTATATACTAAGACAAATTTATATTAATAAATAAATGTTGGTTGAAAGACAAACAGACATAAAAACAGAACCAACTTGAAGCGGATCTCAAGCTGGTGGCGCTTGTGGCATGGACTACTAGAACCTAAACATTAAATGTGAGCCGTGTACGCATATTTAGTCTTTATTTTCAGGCGGTCGAAAAATCAATAGCTCGTCGACAACAACGTGAGAAACGAGCGAAGGAACGAGCAGCTAAACGAGACGCCAGAAAACGGCAACAAGAACAACGTCGAAAAGAGCGATTAAAAGAACGCGAAGAACGAGAGAAACTGCGAAAACACGGAAGCACTGAAAAAAACTCGACAGGTACTGAGGATGCGAGCAATCAACAAGAAAAGAAACACGAAAAACAATTAAAGCAACTGCAAAAAAGAAATGAAAAAGAACAAGAAAAGAAAAACAAAACAACGCAAACTGGCAACGGAGAGAAACGCAAACCTCAAAGAATTGTGCTGCCACAACAGAGACAGCAACAACCACAGCGACAAAACCAACTCCAACAAAAACAAAAACAGCAAGAACAAAAACAAAAACAACTGCAACAACAGCAACAAAGACAAAAACAACAAGATCCAAAACAAAAACAACAAAAACAACATAAAGAATACACGTATCGCTATAGCTGGCAACACCGCGCACGTCGCCGACAAAAACGTCAAAAGATGACGTCACCGAAGATGCGACAAATTATTTATTCATCACAAAATCGACAAAATAAGCCAACCAACATCGGAGAAAATTTCGAACCATTCGCCAATCGCTTGACAGCTTCTTTTGGAAACATAGCAGCAAGAGCACGCCGGGACACCAAGACAGCGGCGAGAACGGAATTTCCGCACTTAAATTTAACCGGAAATGAACGTGAACTGCGGCAATACGCGTCTAAAGCTGAAATTAAACAATTGTTGAAAGATGGAATATTTGAAGATTATTCCGGACGAAAAATACAGTCAGCTGTAATTGTACCGTGGGCAGTAATGGATACGTGTGGGCGGACAGAGTTATGCCCTCCTGATGAGCCCCAATGCGCCGCGTGCCCTGCTAATATTTTAGATGACAATCAACTCCGGCTAGTTTTAGCTGGCAAGCCTGTTTATATACCTCCGTGCTCCCAGGTGGAGCTGGAAAGACGCCTGAGACATTTAGGGTATCCTAGAGGCAAATCCATACGAGATTTTGGGTAACAATAAAACAATCTGTAAGCGTCATTCATGCTGAATAAAAATTGTGCTGACATTGATTGGTTTGTTTCGTTCCTCAAGGATGGACATGTGGTGGAAAATTGCAAATAGCAATATTGTGTGAGTTCTGAAAATATACCTTGCTTGGTTTTGCGGATGCTGTAACACTAGTTCACTGGTCCCCATAGTCGCTAGGGTACAACCGGAGATCTGCCTTGGCTTCTTCCGCAGGAAATCGGCCTCCGACTTCTATAGAATTCATGCTGCAATTTCCAGCAGGTCCAGTACTGAAATTTTTCGTATTTACATAAACATTCTCCTCATACTGTTATTTGTAACATTGGGGCAATTTTGACTAGTTTAACCGTCGAGATATCTCGTAAAACATGCTTTAAAACCAAGGCATCTGTTTTAAATTGAGTAAAATTAACATAATTGTATTACATAATTTTGCTTCATCTCCAGCTCCGGTTCCGGTTCTAGCTAAGCAAAATTTTTTGACCTCTGGCTCCGGCTCCGGTTTTTCACCTCCGCTAGTATATACATTGAAATTGCCGACAAATGCGCGTGTGAACTATTTTTGATAAAGCTAATACCGAATTTTTATTTCCTACACGAATTCGTTTCCTCAATTTTAACTGCTTAAATTAATTTAAATTTTATTTCCTCGAGTCTCATTTGCCATATTCAACATCCGTCATTTCCTCAATTTTCATTGGTAAATTTTCCTTTCCAGTCACAAACATCGCGATCGTTTGTACAATTAGAACTAATTTCAGGTTAGCCGCTTTCATCATTACAATTGTTCATTGGCTGTTCTTCCGGTTCCGTTTCAGTATTCACGAATATCTCTTTATGGAGCAATTTAGGCGTATTTCTGTTACTATCGCCATTTCTTGCGCTATTATTCAATGTAGTAGACCCTGTCGAACATGTATTTGAACCGCTGCCGTTAAATACGGGCGGAATAACGTTACTCCAGTGTTCGTTGCTGATTTTTCTGTAATCTGTCCTCGAGTCCTCTGGCCCAAAGTCACTATCCCTTTCAAATTCTAACACGTACCCATCTCCAAATTTGTTCGGAGCACAGTCGCAAGTAGCCGCATAGTTTTTTAGCACCCCACTTTCGCCAATTATAGGTGCAGTGAGCTTGGACGCATTTTGCTTTCCTCTTATTGGTTGAAATCTGCTTTCCGATTGTCCAATAAGTGTTTGAGTTTGTTCGACGAACCAATCAGGTTGACTCATGGTTGGTGTGCTCACTTTGTTTGCTAGCCAATCACGTCGCAGTATACCACTGCGAGCACTATTCTTTGCACTTCCAGGTTCTATCCCGCTAGCACGGTACGGATCTCCGGGTCCAAATGTAAAACTGTTTCGTTGTAGTTCGCAAGAATTGGCGTGCTTGATGCGGAACCGCTGGTATTCAAGATGGATTGCATTAATAACCTGAAAATTTTTTCATTTTCAAACTTTTTGCGGTTGTTGTAGTTCATTTGTCTGAAAACCTATTAATTTGCGATAAAAGCTACAATTCGAAATATTTCTGTCGGTTATACGAGTACCACGACACCTTGGTACGAACTTTATTGACTAAAGGATCACAAATTGTTACGCACGTAAAATGATATATAATGAACAGCGTTTAGCAAACACTTTATGCGTTAAAACCCACTCGTGTATGAGTGTAAAGCTCCTATAGCCGAGTGGTTTTGGCAACCGGCTCCACCCGATAGTCTTGAGTTCAAATTCTGCATGAACTTAGATCTGTTGATGAAAAGAACATATTATGTGAAACTTCATATAAGATTAAGAAAGTAAACATGCCGTGCTCCAAACAGCTATTTGCCTTTAGTTGGCAAATGGGACGTCCCAAATGACAATTGCTCGTCGGGCAGCCCATACAACTACTGGAATGCAAACTGCTTTTCATTGGCGTATTGTATAGACCAAATAGCGGCTGGAATGCAAACTGCTTGTGATTGGTTGCTCAGGCCTGGCTGCGTTCAAAAAAACTGACTTGCACAATAATTGTTTACCTTCACCCTACTTGCAAGCTATAAATTAAACATGGTTTCTATGGCATACAAATGAAGCTGTGTGAGCGTTACAGAAATGTTTAATCGAGCGCAACGTCATGTGGATAATGCTGATTTTATTTCTATTGTTCTGGTTACTCAATCAAACTGCGCTTCTGTAATGGTCTACCCTATATTATAAACCTTGTATAATTTATAGTTTGCAAATATGGTGAAGGATGTAGGTGGCTGTGCCACTCTCAAACCATATTTATACTAAAAACTAAAACATAAAATAAAACCAAATCCTAAAACCACACCTTAAGGAAGTCCTTGGCTCCACCTACTCTCTCGTAGAACTTAATTTAGACGATATATCAGCACCCAATATGGGTGTCTAGAATTGTTGTTATGTTAGGTTGTAGAGGTGTGTCGACCTGCTTTGTGGAGACTGGTGGACACGCATTTGCGGGTGTCTGACATGCAAATGAGGTCGAGATACCTATGGGGCAGCCAGGACCGGTATTCAGTCTTAAGTTTGATTCAGGAGAAACAGTTGCGTTTTTAGGATTTTCTTTTACGGCTTACAATGGATACAGTTTTGCGTTACACTTGCACGGTGTTGAGCAATTAGCATACTTGACAGTATTTGAATTCCATATTTCCACGGAAGTCCGATGCGAAAGAACGCGTGTTAGATTGCTTTAACCTGGGCTTGCGCATAGCGCGTCAAAGTTGTTACAGCATTGGGTGCTGTTGTTTTATGGAGCAATTGGAGTGATTTTTGGGAATTCCAAAACCAGCTTGCATTCCAGTAGTTGTTTGGCCGCCCCAAATAGACAGATAGAAAGATAGATAGACGGAGAAGAAGACAAATGAAGTGTGCATACTTAGGAAAGCTAATTACACTGATATCTCTTATTCGATCTTCATTTACTGCCAAGCAGCCTTAAAGTATTTGCTTAGATTCTACTAAAAACGAATGATTTTTCTAATATCTAACTGTCAGTTCTGACGACCTCCAAGCTAAATTTTGAATTAAATTTTGCTTAATTTCGTCATAGTCTCCCGATAATTCAACATAATTTAATCGACAAAAATCTTTGATTGCCTCCAGTTCACACCTTTCAAGAATTGGAACAGTACCTAGAAGAGCCTCCATTCCCCTGTTGGAGTTGTTCTCATTGCATCTGTTACACTTAACTGCCTTGTGGGCTATCTTGATGTACACGAAGTTTTATTTGTGAAGAATCCATTCGAGCTAATTCAGTTCTTGAGCAGATGAGATTATTTATAAATCTACTAATCTTTTTTATCTACTCTAAATCTCTTCTGAGCATTCTGTATTGAGAGAAAGCAGATTTTGTTCAAAGCTCCACCAATGTCCAGAAAGAGATCAAGGGAATAGCGCTTAAGAGAATGACCTTTCTCAATCTTCGATGCAAGAATGGGATGGGCTGTAAGTGTCGATTTGCCCGTCTGCTTTGCATACTGATTTGACGACAACGGATGACTGAACAACGCATTTTGTCTAATGTATCTTAGAATCAATATCTCCAATGACTTCAAAAGAAATTAAGTTAACCTAATTGGTCTATACGAATTTGCTGACATATAATCGTCTTTTCCCTGGTTTAGGAATAAACACGACTTTAGACACACATCACGACGAAGGCATATATCCGTTAACAAAACAGGAACGAAATATTTTATTTAGCGGGGTTTCCCAATCATTTAGTCCTGCGAAGATATAAAACGTACTCACTTGCTTATTTTTCGGAGCACCGAGCACATAACTCAACGCATCGCCTGCGAGGCCAGTCTTAGTCGTAATTGCTTTATTGTACAATTATAGAGCTAAGCTTGGTGCCCGATTGGCCAGGTTGGACTTACGTCAAAAACCTGACAATAACCGGATACGGGCCGCCAGCGTTAAAAAATTGGGGTTTCCTAACCATGTAGCACACTCATATGCATTCCAGTGCCTTGGCCGTTGTCCATAGCGAACGGATCGTAGGACAGAGCGTTGGCACTCTCCCACCACGTTGAGGTTAGCATTGGATTTTGCAGGGGCTGCCCCGAATAGTAGTTGTCGTTTGGGACATCCCAGTAATCAACTGGGACAAATAGCTCTTTGGTGCACGACATATATATACAACGTGCTAAAAGTGGCATATTTAGTTTGCATTCACAGGATCGAATGTTACAAGACGCATTTCTAACTGGCTCTACAAACTAAACAGAGATGAGAATACTGGCGTAGAATTCAAATGGACGCTAGCTTACCTCGCGGTTGGTAAAACAATACAACAGGGCAATGAAAAATCCTTGAATGGCGTAGGCAAAATTTGAAATATACGTATACACGGCCCAAAGTGGAATATTTGAATTTGACGGTTTGATCGGAATTTGTTGCAGAATGTTCGGAATTCCGAGCAACGGAATTAACATAAACGCGGCTTTGAGACTTTTTCTGAAATTCAAAAACAGGTACACTATTTTTATAGCCGTCCTCGGATGGTGACTCTTGTTTTGGGCTGCGGCAACCATCAAAAACCTACATGTATATAATAAAGAATGCTTAGCTAAATAGTTTTGCAAATTCTAAACTAGAATCATACGAACACAAAAGTCTACGTTCATACATATGGATCGCTCATCTAAAGTCGGATTTCTGGTTAGTTCCCTTGTGTGGTACTCAATGGATTTCCGACCTATTTATTGAAAACTTTGCACACAGGCAGCCCAGCTGTTCCATTGTTTCAAAATCTGTAAGTTCTATTTAGAGCCATATAAGAGACCAAAGCAGTAGAATAGCCTACACTGTTCAAATATGTATAAGACACTCAAAACAATCTGCATAAACCTTATTTACTTCCGAAAAACAGAGGAACGGTTATGGCAATCAAAAGCTATCGCTATGACAATTTACAACAAAACGCGGTTTAAGACTTTTTCTTAACCACAAATATTAGCAAATTTCTGTTTTAATCAGTTCGTACTGAACACTAGACAATGTTGGATATGGGCTCGAAACTTATAAAATCAAATTAAATTAAATTGTATAAGTATATATAGGATACCTATATATAAATGTAAAATTTAGCCCAGTTCTAGCGTGCGGGTTTATACTTTATGGCTATTGCTGAAGCCCCTGCAAAATGGTTAACCTTCAATAGAACTTTCTATGTTAGCGAAACATTCGCTACCCCAGCAAAATTATTCCTGCGCTTTTGTCAAAATTCATTGCAAAAGCTATGTAAAGTCTTAATGCTAACACTAGTTTTTGTACACTTCCTCCACAAGCTTATGATGTAAGCTCAAGCTTTATAGGTCTAGGTTTCGAAAACGCTTATTTAAACCTAAGCCTCTGCCTAAACCTTTGCTTAAACCTTTACTAAAGCAAGCTCATGCCATACACTTTAAATGTAGGAAAGCGATACAAGGACTGTAACTTTTTCAAAATAAACCCACATTATTGAAAAGTTGGAATTTTTTCAAATTAAAAATAGTTTTTAAGATTAATTCCTTATTCCTTGTAGCAGTAAATTTACCTGACTTGTTGTTCGGATTCTACTGTTCCAACTGATTCGCGAACTTTGACAAGAAGCACAAGTACAATAATAATAAGGAATACTGCATTGAGCTATAAAAATAAATTTCGAATTATAATTTAAAATTTCTTTATCTTTCTGTTTGTATATCACCATTATCCTTTCTGTTATTCTCAGTCTTATTGATCAACTAGAAATTAAGCTTAGTCTAGAAGCCATAAAAAATTTGTGTCGCTAAAGAAAGTTGCCGTTTTTATGTAACCTGTGGATGTCAAAACTCATATCTTAAATTTTTCCCCACAAAAATGATTTCTGATTCGCTTACAGTTTGCACTACCTTACTCATCGCTATGCTCCATGCTGGAATAGTTTAAACCCAATGATAAACGCTTGAAATATCAATTTATAAATAATTAGGCACATGTAAAGATCAGGGGCAAAACGTTTTTCTGTGGGACACCAATATAGTAAAGCTGAAGCTTTGGACTTATGTTTTTGCTTAGGCTTACGCTTAGGATTAGGCTTAGACTTATAATTATGCTTATCCTTGATTACGGCCATGTTCTCTATATATTGGCCAATGATTCTAACGCCGGATCTATAATAAAGTTTTGTTGGATTTGGTCTAACTGGAAATTTTCATTTCCTATTTTAATTAGGTCAATTCAGCCACAATTTTATTTTCAAAATAAATTCAAATACAAAAAACTTACCACAATTTCTATGATTCGTACCGCTTCTAATGCCCAAAATTCAGGATCCCAGTAATATGTCCCAAAACATCTGAAAAAAATGAAAACAAAGCTACAGTAAAACAACGATTAAATCATGTACGTCAGCCTTCAAATTACACCTATGCAATATGCATGTTAAGAATTGACAAAAAGGCAATAGTTCCAAAGACGATTGCTCAAACGACATTTCCGTCCGCAAACTTAAACAATCGAAGAACTTTCCTCCAATTTAACCATCCATTTCAACGAAAGTTTTTTTGAACACTGAAATTACTGATTTAATATTTCTCTTTATTTTCTTAAAATTAAACTTTTGTTAATATTAAACTTGTCACAGTTAACATTTTGTTCGGTATTCACTTTTTGATTTGAGTCTTTTCGTTGGCCGCTTGAGTTACAAGAACACCGATCCATAGTGCAACATTGATAGCTGGAAATCCTGCAAAAGCAGTAATTTAAATCAGAACTCAGTAAGAAAATCTCTTATTTTGCAATTGCAAAATTTCATTCAATGCTTAAATTGTTTTAGTTTTAAGCAACTCGTGCTCAATTGACGTTAGTCTTTTTTGCAATGCCTATGTTGCCTCTACACCTACAGAGCCGGAGCAGCCGCTCCCAATGCTTCCAATTGATAGCCCCCTGTACAGTTCAAATAAAAACTACCGTAGCTACCGTAGTTCATGGGGGGTTGCCGGCCAACAACGAGCCTTTCTCGAGAAACAGCGAATCCGCCAATGCTCTGGGGGCCCCAACATGCAGTTTGGGATTAGTAGCCTACCTGGACTGCTCCGCCATTGTATGCCTATACCTGATAGCAACTTTTTCGTAGTTGTTCGGCCAATGTTACTTTAAGTGACGTAACAGTAGATTAAGCGTATTCTTAAGCCTAAGCCGAAGCAAAAAATGTAATCTAGAATCTAAACCTAATCTTTGATAAACCATCCAGATACCTGAACGCCCCTTAAAGTACCTTAGACTGTTGTTTTGACAATTCATGTGTCCCAACTTTTAATTTAAAAAAATACCAAAAGAAATGTTCGGGTTTATACCAGCGTTAAACAATAATGGAGGATTTTTGAAAATTACATTGTCGCTGCAACATATTCTGAAATGGTACTTACCCCAAGCAAATATGCAATATCTCCACAGTTTAGGCTCACTAACAAACACAGAACACACCAGCAGATTGTTGAGATGAAAGCCTTCGCATACCATCCAACAATACGCAACCGATTTCGCGTATTCGAGTAGTACGTAAAATGCTTCGCAAATGTACTGCTAAAATTAAATGCATATTTTTACTTAAAAATAACGGAATTTCTATGATTTTTACGTTGATTTCCACAGTTTTATGCAATTAATCTGTATCTTCTAGCGACTTTTACTTATTCTTTACAGTTTCAAACTAAATTTAGCAAGTGACGGACGAGAACAATTTCATGGACGATAAATATTTTACCGATCCTCTTTTCTACCGGCGAGCTAAACAATCGTGCAAGCTTTTTGCTACAATGGCTCTTGTTACCGCCGAACAAAGATCAAAAATTAGCAATTAATATACGCACAAAGTATATACACACATATATATTATATATATAAATATATATAAATATATATATATAAATATATAAATATATATATCAGGGTGCAACAGGAGGTGAAAAATGCCGGAGCCGAAGGTCAATGAAATTTGCCGGGGCCGGAGCCGGTGGTGAGGCAAAATTAGGTAGTAACGATGATGGTTAACTAGTTAACTTTAGCCAATATATGTAAAATGTTGTTAATTTGTTTGGTTTTACGCTAATGTTCTGCGAATTTTCGGAAATTCTTTCCTGAATACTGTGACCAAAGTAAAACGAAACGCGTTCAAACAGATAAATTTTGCAAAAATATGCAAAATTTTACTACCCAAATTGCCGGAACCTCCGGTAAAGAGCCGGAGCCGAAGGCCGATTTTCTACCGGAACCGAAGTCGGAGGTAGACCTTGTGCCATGGGGTAGACCAAGTCGTAATTCCGCGCGGGACTAGCACAATTCGGAATTGGGCTGAATTACGGCTTGGACTACGACACACATATACATTACTTGTCACTGGCTGCCATACAAAATCCACGCCCAAACCATGAAGACTTTCTGAAAAAGTTAGTGCTTACCGAAGAATTAATTGTTGGGCCAAATATTCCTGCAACCCTTGTAGCATTAGAGTCAATATCACTTGTATCCAGAGTTTTAGTAATATCCCCATCGATATAAAGTATAAACCGAACAGTTGTAACCAGTAGAATTGAAGAAATTAACTGTACGTGAAGGCGGTTTCGAAAGTTTTGGAGTCGTCTGAAATAACAGTTTAAAAACAATAATGTTTGAAATATTCAGATCATTAATTTATTTTGAACGTCGTTTCTTAAAGCATTCTTTAACAATTTTTTACATGATACATGAATATTTTCTATTTCATCTAAGAAGCAAGTAATACACGTTGTGATTCGTACTCGAGTCTCTCGGGTCGGAGGCGTTTTCTATGACCACTCAGCTATACATTTGAAACATGATATTTACAATGTTTGTGGTCCTTTAATTACAGTCCCGTAGCCAGCTCGTCTTCCAATAGGGCGGGGGCTGAAAACTTTTTAGGAGTGCCATACAAGGGTTTTCGTTGACTTTTACAAGTAAAGTTGACCATTTTCTAAGGGGGCCACAATATTTTCAGGACGGGCAGTTCCCCTATCCCGGCCACCTTCAGTTACCGGCCCGAGTTAAAACGTCACAGATCTGTTAAGAATTTTATTAATTTTTTCAGACTTGTTTTAAATTTGAACTCACTTTTGAGACCCGAATATAATCAAGGCGAATAACAGTGAGCAAAACGAAATGAACAATCCAACGTATTCTAAATAGCGAGCATTTTGAGCGTGACTTTGAACTTTCTAAATAAAACAACAGTTGAAACATTTTAAAAAGTTTACTTTTGATTGCCATTACATCTGTGCCAAAATTCAAAGAGGAATGAGGCTGAGATGATGCAAAAAGCTCTGGCGCATCCAAGAAAGAAAATGGAAATTACAGACCATGCTCCAGCAACAGGGATTGAATACCGCTGCCGGACTGATACAAAAACGACAATTTTGTATTAAGATTTAGTACAAAACTAATTGGCATTTTGGTTTATCGTTCGTTTCTGGAATTTTTTCACTGTTCTGTATTAAATTTTTTGATGCAAAAATGGGAAAGGAATTGCGCAGCTTTATTCTTGAGTAAATTAAAGCGAAATTTATTCAATAACCAGGGAGTAAACGGATAGTAAAAATAACCGAAACGAATACTGAACAAAATAGCGAAAACGGAAATGGAAACGGAAAATTCGCAATTTTATTTCACTTGGAACAATTGCAACAAATTTGGAACGAAAAATTGCGCGATAGAAACGTCATTCATAACCGATTTTGAACACAAAAATAACCAAATTTCGTTTATTTCTATAACGAAAACGGAAACGGATACCGATTTTTACCGGAAATGGGAACATATATCCGGTTGCACTCTGTCATTAACTTTATTTCAAGAATCTGTAGGAGAATCTGTCGGTCACTCAGCTCACCTTTGCAACTTCATTGCACTTTAAATATTGCCATTCTATTATATTATGAGCTAAACCAGTCTAGACCTAACCATCCTATTTAAGATAATTGGTACCGCACAATCCAATAAATGTCGGGTTACCAAATCCTTAAAAAAAACGGCGGTTCCAACGAGACCCTGCCATCTTTAGTAAAAAATTCTAGATTGACATAAAGAGTTGTGAAACCAGTAATACTTAATTGTTTTTAAAGCAGCTAAGCTATATTTTTGTTTTTGTACCAATCAAAAAAGTAGTTGGAAAAAGTTACCCCCTGCCTCTCATATTGCAGCCATCCGTACCGTTGACTGTAATGGTTAGAATAGAATATAAAACAAAACTAGGCCCAGTATTCTCAAATGTGTGTAGCACCTATCACCAGTTGGTGACAGGTCTTGTTACTTTCCAACCAGTGAATTCTGAGGCTCAAAATTCTTCACATTTTTTGCATATTATTTGCTCTACTCTTGCACCGATTTTGTGTTCAACAACTGTAATAGTTATTGATTTTGACAATCTATTATATACTAAGTGATGATACTTCCTATACACATTTGAGAATATGGGCCAAGAATGTAGAAATTTATACTTGAAAATTCTCTCGTGTTAATCCATCTGGAAGACAAAGAAAGTAATTGGTCCATCCCCATGAGTTGTTCATTGCTTCTGGGCTGCCGGCCCATTTTCCATCGGCTTCACAATGCTTTGGAACCAGCTCTAAAAGTATAATTGTCACATTGCAACTCAGTGATTTTTGGTTAGATATTAACTTTTGAATTTTTCGCAATCAAGCGTATGGTGTGTTTTAAAAACCTAATCTCTATAGTGCGTCCATAAGGATTCACATGGATTTTAAATTGGAAAGGGTCTAAGCTACCAGGAGTTACAGTAAACGCTGAGTTCCAAAGCGTTCCTGTGCGAAAGGAACTGAAAGCTTGATACAATTTTAAAATTCATGTGCCTGATAAATTATTTCAGTTTGGTCCTGTGTTCGAAAAGGAAATTCGATCGATAGATCCACCAGATATTCCGTAAAACTATAAAGAAGAGTTGCCGAACAAATCCAGCGTGATGTTAGACGTTGTTTGAGCATTAAATCCCTTTGCAACAGTCACAACACCATTTTTGGTTCATGAATTCGGGATCTTGTCTCCCAAACCCTACTTTACTCCGAGCTTGGATGCGTGAAGACTGGATTTTGGGGCGCTCACGAGTTGTCGATATATATTTACTACCAATATCGGTATTTTTCAGGCCAATTAAAAGCAAATATTAAGACTGCTGTTGTTTTTTGGTATTCTTTACAAAATTTATACAACCCATGATGTTATCAACAGAAAAATGCTTATTAAATGCTGAAATTGATTTAAAAATTTTTTGTGTTGTCTGCTTACTCTTTGGGTCAAACAGTGTCATAGCAGGGCATTGATGGAATACGGTTGTATTCGCCGGTGTTGATGGCCAACACAGAATCGTATCCCATGCACCTGGGCAAAATGCTGCCACGTTACTGTTATCTGAGGTTCGTATATTGTGTAAACCTAAAAAAAGTAATTTATATATAAGGCTCTATATGCAGATTGTTTGATTTTTATGGTTGTATGAATGGCATCTAAAATAGTTTGATATCGCTTCAGTATCAATTTTCTCCTGAAGAAAATGTAAACTAAAGGGGTTAGTACCGAGAACTTTTACCAGCCATATAATCATGAATATTTAAGTACAATGCTATATATTGTGAAGCCAATCTGTGGGCCTGGGGTATCTATAAAATTTCAGGGCACTGCTCCTTAGTACTTACGCTCATCATGCTGGTTGCAAGTATCGTTGTAAAATCCGAGTTCGTTTCCAAACTTAAAAATACTTCCGAAGCTACAGGGTGTTCTTTACAAGCGAGGGTGTCAGCAGACGAGATATTGTCATTTCAACAGGGGCGTAGTCAGATGGGAGGAAATTTAAAAATTGACCAATTACCTGAGGTTATATATTGAGCGGGCACTAGCATATTTCTAGCTTTCAACAAATCATAACATTCATGCTCAGACGTTGTTTGCCATCTGTGAAGCGGATGAGGCATTTTATATATTAGAGTAAGTATTTTAATTTCGTTAAACAAACGTGTGCTAAAAACAAAAGATCCCGCTGATTTGAAAATTATTCTGAGTTAGGAAGTTAGCCCGTTATCCAGTTTTATACTCGATTTATGATGGTTGACAACACGATGTAAATGTATAGTAAAAATAACGAAAAATTGACAGCGATCAAAATAACAGACACCGATATTAGGAAACAAAAACGAAAAGTGATCAAAAAACGGAAACGGAAAATGAATATTACAGTAGTTCAACACAGTACAAACCTTTAAATATTCATATTTTTCTGCTAACTTAATTGAGGCATAAATTAAAATACAATAGCGAATGTCCTCCAATTTTCTCTAAGACTGAGATGAATTGAGACGGTTTTATTTTATATTGAACAATTACAGAATATCAGTAACAAAATGTTGATAAATTTATACATGTGATTTTAAGCGTTTACGCTACCGTTACCCTAGTAGGATTATGTTTGTATCTGTTTTTGTCACCGCCCTCAGGCGGTTACTCCTGTTTTCGCTAGCGGCAGTCTTCAAAAGGTTACGTGCTTTAGATCGATTTTTACTCAAAATTCTGAGCTAGAATTTTCGACACAATGGAGTAACTAAAATTCGGCAGTATCATTTTATATGGCCGTCCCGGTGTCTGGAGGGTCTGTAAAAGAGTAGGATAAGATACCAGGCTACATATTTCGTAGGCTAAGGCTTCGGAATTCACTTTTTCAACGCTTAGGCTGAGGCTTACGAATATGCGTAGTCTACTTTTCGGATCCTAAAAGTAACATTGGCCATTTTAAGCACAGGATACATATGAGAACAAATTTGTGGACATTTGATTGTAGCTGTAGCGCAGAATATCGCATAGAACTGCAGTATCAACCTTACGATGTGTTTTTGAAATCACAGTTTTTCAAATCGCTAGCCATACATTTTTGTCACCGCCCTCGGACGACAGTGCTTTCGTTTTCATTAGCTGTAAAATCAAATGAGGTATATCTTGAAAATACAATAAATTGACTTCAAAATAAACATTTATTGATTTACAAAATTCAAATATTAGAAGTTTGGAACAGTCAAGAAATAAACGCCAATCTGAGTTTAGCGGCCAGAAAAGCTGCGAAACACTTCAAAAAATTTTAGTAAACTTTCATTTTAAAATTTTAGAAATGTTATCTTTTTGCTCTATTTTTGATTCGAGGAATATAGGAAAACTGCGTACGACGTGTGCAAAGTTTAAGCTTTACATTTAGTCAGGTCAGGTTTCGAACATCACTGTTTGAAAATATTTTTAGCAAATGGGTTTGCCTAATAAAAGATAATTAGGAAAAGTTGGTTATGTGCTATGTTAGCACACTTGTGTGGACAATCAGTTCGGCTACCCGTTAAACTATTACTCGCAGCTTCACTCATTGTTGGCCGCACCAAAGGCCTGTTTTGAAACCTGGAAGAAATATATGTTTCGTTTTCAAACTTTATCAAGCAAAACCTCCATAATCGTATGTTCTTGGAACTAGCGTTAAATGCAGAGTTCATCAAGAAAATAGACTGATATATACCCATTGCTCCATTAAGACTGGAGTTTCCGGTATAATACAGGAACCTTAGAAAAAGCGAGTTGAAAGTTTACAACACTCATGATTTATACTTGGCTCTCCGTGCTCAAATAACTGGCAGAAACACGGGTCAAGTAAAATAGTGAAAATTCTTGTGATTGAATGACGTTAAGGGAAATTCTTGTGAGCGAACGATTTTAAATAGTATATAAATTGCAATTTCCACACAAAATGACTATTGCACCTGTGGCAATGCAATAATATCTATGTGACTAGAAATATATAAACTAGCTGCTACAGAAATATTACTTATATACCAGCATTTTAAACTTAGAAGAAGAGTCAAAGTTGCGCTAATAGAAACTTAGAAACTAATAAAATAATACATCGCGGTTACAGTAAACATTTCTGTACCAGAACTAAGTCGTAGGGTTGTATCGGGTTGTAGCATCCCGTCACTCCTTGATTTAAACGCTTTCAATTAAAAATTTTGGCTAGATGCCAGCCTGTAATCATGGCAGATTTACGTATAGTTTAACTAAACAATAACTAATCGTACTGCATTTAGGAAAATTTTTATTTTTGAATTAGCTCACTGTAACAGTATATTTGTCTTTCAGTCAAATAACTTGTGTCTACGTATGCTTCCGTCCCACGCAAAATTACAATATTCCAATTAATTTGAATGTAGAAATGGCGTTTGACTTTTCGCTAGCGTCGCTGACTAAACAACGCATGCCTATATAATTATTTTCTAAAAATGTTCACCACGGTCGGATCTACACCAAAATATCCCAATATCGTCGCTGGTCGTGATAAAAAGAAAATTTTGACGAAAAATAAATTGAAATCTACTTTTCTTCGTCCGTAATTGGCGGATCCTGAAACATCCTGGAAGACGGTGGAGATATCGTAAATGAAAAAACTTGCGAGCGAAGCGAGTGAGAAGACAAACGCCATTTTAGTGCTTAATTTTTATTGGAATTTTGGTGTTAGTTCGAATGAGTGGTCTAGGTCGGGGCGCACACGGTTAGTTTACTGCTCTGCTATATAACATATTTCAGCTGCGTCAGGGCATGGGTTTTAGGAAACGTTTGAACTTTATTTGATTCACTCTCGTTGTTGGCCGCGTGGAATTGAAAAAGTCAAAAAATTTTATATTTGGCATTTTGAAATGATCAAATGGATCGCAGAGGTATAAATTAAAATCAAAATCAACAACAATACAACATTGAATCTTGTAGGTTGTTTGTTACATCTAGAAATGGTTCATACCAGGGGTCAGAAATTTTGTTTCGGGTGGGTATAACATGTAAAAGCAGAGCCGTGCCTAGGGCTCGAATCAATGGTCTCGAAAACGAAGTTTACTAAAATAGGCGTAGATTAAGCATTAAATCAAAATTCAGCTATGTTTAACCCTTATCGCCAGTTACTAAAACCAAGAGGAGATCATAATTACAATGATGTTAAAATCGCTAATTTTACCAAAGGTTCTCAAAGTTTGCCAAAATTCCATTTTAGAGTTCAGCATTATAGGTTCATGTACCCCAGTATGCCGTGCAAAAGCCTGATTTACTTTAATAGTTTTAAAGCACTTTTGACCTGTTAAAATTTTCAAAAACTGAACCCACAAAAACGCTGTCCCTAACACATAAAAACCAGCGGTGAAAACAAGGTGAAACGCAGAGGTATATACCCATAAATTGGCAAAAAGATGATAAAAATACACATTTTCATAGTATTTAAAATATTAACCGCCTGGATTGTTTGTCAAAAAATTATTTACGTTTGTTGGCGCAAAACTTTTACATGAGGCTATGCCGTCCTGAAACAAAATCCTTGGTACAACCCCGATTAAAACGGTTTGGAGCAAAATGTGAGCCAAATCCGTTTTAGGCATTTGGGTGTCTGCAATATTCAAGAACACTTCATTTGTCATTCAGCACCTCGTGGGAGCCATAAAGCTATTACTAACTTTAGTTTTATATAATATTGTTTTCTGTTGCGATATTCTAGTGCGATTTCATTGCAAATTTTGCAAATAGCAAAATGTTGCACAAGACGACAATTATAGCAAACATCTTCATCGAAAATTTTAGCAAAACAATCATTGGAGGTCATAGCGTCAGTCAGGTTATTAGATTAGCAATCAGGAATGGCATACATGCAGCTTCATACTGCTTACAATGTGAATTTTATATATTTGTACTCTTGGCACAAGCCAGAAGCGTAAGTATACAAAACATAATACAAAGATTTATCCGCTTCACATTTCTTAGGAGACAAGAAAATGACACTTTAACAGGCTTTAGAATTTACATCTTGGATCCTTGACGTTTAAGAAATTCTTGCTTCTGAAATGAAATTCGTATTTCGCTCCTGCTGCTAACATGCATCGATAACATGTGAAATGTATTACTTCGTTTTTATGCACTTAATTCCTACGCATGATTA
The DNA here is from genome assembly GCA_030248215.1 of Enoplolaimus lenunculus. Taxonomy (NCBI): domain Eukaryota; kingdom Metazoa; phylum Nematoda; class Enoplea; order Enoplida; family Thoracostomopsidae; genus Enoplolaimus; species Enoplolaimus lenunculus. Next base: position 55,331 of record JASANG010001527.1, on the reverse strand, counting down.
TATAGCGATTAATGGAATTTAAATCCTAATTCAGATACAGAAGGCAAAAGAAAAATCATAGGTACGATATCATCAGTTTGATATTCCAAAATTTATGAATGTCTTTTTACTAAACAAAGCTTTAGAAAAGTATTACCCCTTCGATTATTTTATTCACATGTGTTTTAGTAGCAGGGCTTTTAAACCCTATTCACACGTGAAAGTTTTTGCCGCGAGAACTTGCAGCTGCAACTAGCACTCGGAAGTTTTGTCCAAAATCCCGTTCGAAAAACTTGTAGCTGCAAATAATCCATTCAAAATCACAGATAGGAATTTAGTCCACATGTGTGAACAACCACGCAATTCGACTTATATATTTGGAGCGACAAGTTATCGCAGCAAAAAAGTTGCACGTGTGAATAGGGCTTTATGCTTTTGCTGGTGATGTTTTGAAAATGTCTTCAGTACCCAAAGCGTTATATAACAAATACAATCCTGTAATTGAAAAATCAAAAAATGCAAGCGCGGCACAACCGTTTGATCAGATTTTAGTAGCCAGGTTTACTAGCTAGCTGGTTAAGGTTAATAATTATGGAAAGAAGCATGGTTTGATTTCTTGTCACTTACAACCGAGGTTAAAACGTTTCACTAGAAGCAAAAAATGTTTGGGGGCCAGAACACATTTGGTTCCCTGTGACTATGGATCTCTGTTTGTTATATTTTTCATTCATTTTTAGCCCCAGCTGCAACATGAGAAAATTAACTTAGTAGGTTCAACATCAATAGTAAAAGTTGCAAATATGTTTCAGTTTATTTCATTTGGGAATTCAAAGTTTGAGAATGTTTGTGAATGAAAACTTGGTTGAATCAATATAGTTGACAATATTGGTCAAAAACCCCCTTGTGATATACACTTCAAATATATGAAGTCGACGCAGAACACGTGCTGATGTTGTTATTTAAACCTGTAAAATTGGTTAAAATGTCTATCCTCCGCCAACTGGAACATTTTAATCCGCACCGAAGAGCAGAAGTACAAGAACGGCTGACCATCAATCTGCCAGTTGGGCCCGTAGCCAGAGGGAAACAGGGTAGGCTTAGTGAGCCTGGAAGAATGTGGCCCCTCCCCAAGAAAATTTTCAACCTTGCTTTTACAAAGTCATCGAAAACCCTTGTATGCCGCTCCTGAAAAATTTCTACCTTCCTTTTTCAGCAAGGTGAGCTGGTCCCGTGCCGGTTAAAATTTTGCAATACAATACATCACGATTGACAAATTGTCGAATTTTAAAGAGTCGGATCAAAGTTGTGCCCAAAAATGTTTATTTTTGTTAATTTTAAATCCTTTCAAAAAGCAAACAAAGCTATCACAACAGGAGGTTCCTGGTCTCTGAGTCTATATTTTGTGTCTAAATTCAAATAATGTTAATCTAATAACGCCATATTGATAATTAAATGTAAAATCTTCGCGTTGGTTCACAAAGACCTCTTATGACAAGAATACAGGTTTTGGTAAGTTTTGGTTTATAACTTTGTTAGGTTTCAAAATTGAGACCACTGAGAGCTCAATAGCTGGACGGTCAGTTTTCCAAATAAAGCAATAAAAAATACCGGTTGACTACAAAAGCTTTCGGAAAAGTTTAACTCTAGAAAAGTATCAACTAATTTCTGGAAGGAGAGCCAATATTTTGAAAATAAATTTAGGCAACACTGTATACCTATACAGTGTTCAGCCAATAGTGGCCGCATTTTTAGATTTGTGTTCATGGGGGAATGGTCCTTGTGCACCTCAATAGACTCCCAAAATGAATTTAAATATTAAAATATCACAGTTAAAAACACTAAATTCATCACGATAAACTTGAAGGAAAAATACTTTCGAGGATGTTCGCAGCAAACAAAAGCTAAGCATATAACTAACTGTTTGTTAGCTGTCACTTTGAGGGCAGAGGCGGGTCCACAAATTTCTGACGGCCGGGGCGGGCCGGCAAATGTTATGAAACACAATTTTTATTGGTTAGGAACCTTAACATTTTGTCACCAAAAATTTTCTGAGGGGTAAAAGTGTAAGGGGAGACCTTATGATTTTTAACACAAAATTCTGAAAAAAATTGTAACGTATTGACCTTACCATTTTATCGCAAAAATATCTGACGGCGATTGTACGCCCCTTTATGGATTCGCGAGTGTTTGAGGGCACCCGCTAATTTGGTCAAGAGATGCCCTGCTCCCTAAACCCTGATTATAGTGCAGAAGGTCAGTTATTCCAAATAGTAATGCATAAATGACTGCAGGACCAAATAAAATTGAGTTCGAATCTTTAAGGCGCACTTTAATTTTGAAAGTACATTCCACAGTATCACCTTGCATTGTCGCTCAAGCTTGTGATGCAAGGGAAAACGTTTAATTCAACTGATAGTTGCCATACCGGAAATAAAGTTGAGTTCGAAACTTTAAAGCATACTTAAATTTTCAAGGTACATTCCTAAAACATAGCATTATCGCTCAAGCTTTTGATTCAAGAGAATAAACGTTTAATTTAACGGTTAGTAGCAACACCGGATATATGTCAGTAGCGAAGGGTGGCGGATGGCGGGTTGGAAATAAATAACAGTCCTTAACCGATTAACAAGGGGGTGCCCTCTGAAGAAGCCAAATAAGTATCAGTCCCCGCTCTTATTCGGGTCATTACAGTACTTGTAGAAACGTGGCTTTTAGCTCGGATGAATATAAGCGGAAAATAAATAAGACGGATATATCGACTATCAAAAATTTTTTATTTCCGATACCTGCTCCATTCTACTAGAGGCCAACCATTTTCTGCTAAGTTACACTCGATCTCAAAAGCTTTTTTTACATAAGATAATACCTTTCCGAAATGGAAACATGGTTACGCCTGTGAGCCGAAGCCACACAACAAATTGGATATAATAAGCGACTCTTGTAAAATGCATATATACAACATATACATGACGTTTCTTAAAATTAGAAGTAAAGACATGCGTAGACGTATTAACAAAGTGTTCAGCTCAGGCGAAATTTTAGTAAAAATGCAAATACAAATGTTTAGATTTGTGTAGCACTGGTTAGGGGCAGAGGCGATTCGCCCGTGGCTGCAGTGCCGGAGCAGGCAGTGGTGGTGGCTCCCCCCAAATTCCAGGTGGGGGCCCCCAAACTCGCGAGCGAAGCAAGCGGAAAGCCAGACGCATTTTAAAACTTACGCGGTTTTTGTTTCAACCGGTTAGGGTGGGGGCCACTTTAGGAGTGGCCCCCAAATGAGCAGTATGGGGGGTGGCTGCTCCGACCCTGCGTGGCGGGGTACGTTTTCTTCAACTCTCGTCTAAATTTTTCGTTCAGGTTTTCATATATTCACGATTGGCTTGCTAAAATGTCATTGTTCACAATAGTTAACCTAAAGTTTAAATATATTCAATTGCGACTATTTCTAGCGATCCTATAAGAAGCATTTAATCAAACTTATAACAGCGTTATGAATTTTAGGGGTAAAAAGAGTTTTTTGACTTGCTTTGCTCGCTCGCAACAAACCTTTTACACGCGATATACCGTTGCGAAATGAAATAATGATTACTCCACATGGTTATTAAGTATATTGTTGCTAAATTCTAATTACAAACTGAGGCATGAGAGCTCGGGTTTTGTGCTAATTAAATTCTGTTCAGTTCAATAATTTCAATTTACAGAATCAATGTTGAAGCGTACACTTTGTCAAAATAAAAACACAATAATTCTCTATTTTAGTTCACTATATCTAAGCTCAAGTTATATGTGTCAGCGCCAGGCATTGGGGCACCCAGAGGGGTATGGACGTCAAAGACACTCCTCCAATACGAATTGATATTTTCCAATGAAGACACTGACTTATTGACGCCATGCCACATTGGCACCGGTCACTTCGATTCCAGAAACGATATATTTCCGGTTAATGCCAAACAACGGCACAAAAAGGAGAAATTAGCCTACAGAAAAGTTTTGAGTACTGACGAGCAACATAAACTCTTGGTTAGAGATTGCGTCTAGCGACCTCGTATTTAATCGAGCTTGTAGCACTTAACAACAGCTCCTACTATATCTTTTAGGTAACTCCACAATGGAGTGTGTGTCGTTGTTAGCTTGATTTTACAGCTAAACCCAAGCTAATTTGGGCTGGGTATGTACACACTTTTAAAAGCGTGTTTTCATTTTCTTCTGCGTTGTTGCTTTTGTGTTTTTGTATCCGTTTTTCAGTCTTTTCGGTTTTTTTTCTGTTTCTGCAGGTTTCCTTTATTTTTAAGCGCATTTATAAAATTTCACCAAATGTTGGAAGGCGAATTTCGTTTAAATTTGTGCAAATTGCTTAAACTTTTAGCTTGCATCTTCTGCTATAAAAAGACACAAAAAACAAAGTCAGGGGCTACCATACATAGTTTTGCAAGCGACAGAGCGCTTATATGTATCTTTTAGTTTGGTTTCCTTCTGGTTTATGTTTTCTTTGCGTTCCTGTTCCAGTTGGAACTGGCCAGATCAAATTCCTTATCATTGAACTAAGTGATAATCACCGTTGGCTTGAGCTCGTGCGCGCGACACACTAGCCACATTTTACATGATACTGGCCTGTTAAGTGTGGGTTTGGATCATTTATTTCAATGTGCCTGACCATGGGATGAGTAAATTTGTCATGTCCACCTGATAGCACTTCTAGTCATAAAAGCTCGTGCTTAACACTCGTAAATATAATTTAGATTTCAGCTAAGTTTCATTAGATTATTGTAGCTTACGCGTAATACCTCCTGTTCTGAGAGCGGTACGCAGCTCACCGTCATGCAGCCGGACGGGGACAAGTGGGTCCATAAGTTACCCAGGTGATCTCATTAGAATGCTACTGGGAAGCAACGCTGTAAAAGCGGTAGAAATTGTGCTCCGCAGACAGCTTTTCTAGGGTTTAGCACATTTGTTCGCAATGCCTGAGGTAGCCAAAAATACATGTGGGTCAACCCCGTCTTCGGTATGCGCGTATTTGGATATTTGCAAATTTCAGTCGACAGCTGTCGACGTAGTTGTTGTTACTTTAATCGTAGGCTCTTTGGTGGGGATTAGCTACCCCTACTGTCTTAGGTTTGAGTAGACTCCGCTGGGATTTGGCTGAGGAATATAATGAGCGCCACTAGCGGTGTTCAGGAGATGCCGATGCCCATAATTTGGTCAAACGACTTTGTTGATTTGCACCCCTACCTGTGAATACACAGTTGTCAATGTGTGAATGACTCGTGGCAGTCCAATCCTGTGCTCGTTGAATCCTCTCGCTCAGATTTGGTTGAAACAATATAAGCTTTAGGTTCCGAAAATAGCCGTCTATAAAGTTATAAACTTGTACGTTTGGCAGCTCAAATTTATCGTTTCCAGTTAAACGAAGGGTACACTCTGATTAACAGTGTTTTAATTATTTTATGCAAAATAATACACAGTACGCGTGTGTTTCCGAGTTACTACGCATATGCGCAGTGCAAAGGCACCACAAGACGTCAGAACCCTATTGCAGTCACACATCACATACTATTGTAGTGTAACGGTTATGGTTAACGTTTTCCAGTCGAATTTTTCCCAATTAAAATAGTCGAAATTGAACTCCGGCTGGTGCACTGAATAGTTTGGAATTGGAGATTTTGTTGAAAAAATATTTAAACTGGATATATTTGCTATACTCGATCAAAAAAATTTAAATTCAAATTTCAGTATACCAAAAAAGTATTATTCCTTAATCAAAAATCATGGCTTAACCAGTACTACTGTAACGCAACTGATTTACAAGTAATTAATCAATTGCACAAGCGCTGGCTTAAGTTTTGTAACAAATACGGCTAACAGTGGGGCATCCGTGTATTTAGTTTTTATACTTGTGGGCTGTCTTTTCTCGTTAGGAAAGCTTATTTCAAATTCATGATGTATATGTTAATCTTTTATGCCGCTGACCTTTGCACAGTGATACAGTAAAATGTGATAATTAGAGAATCATCATAATAGTGTAGCGAATGTCATATTTTGATAGGTCGAAGCAAAGTCGAAGTGAGAGATGGTGTTCAGAGGTCGGCCCACTAGCGGATCCAGAGGGGGGCGGGAGCTTCCATTTATAATTATAGATTGTAATCTGCTTTTTCAAAGCCTTGACCATGCCTTAGGGGTGTATGGTTAAAAAATCTTCGCCCGACACTTATCGCTCCAATTGAGGCGAGAATTTCAACCGCGGCATATAGGTGGTCCTCAGAGGCAGGTTGAAAGATTTCAGACGCCGAAAGCGGCCTGGCAAACGTTATGAAACGCAAAAATAATAAGGTAGGAACCTTATTATTTTATCACCAAAACATTTTCTGAGAGGAAAATTGTACGTAGGGCCTTACTATTTTATCGCAAAATAATTTTTGACGCTACGAATGCCCTCACCTGGATCCGCTAGTTGTAGTCTTGCCCAGCATTTATCCGTTGAGACTATCTATCAGCAACTGGTCAAATTACCAAAAAATACGGTAATTACTTACCAGTCAAACTATACTACTTACGAAACTTCAAAGCTGTTCAAAAATAGACTTATCGCCAATGCGGATAAGCCCAGCCAGACTCAGGCTTAAGTGAGCTGAGGTTAGAGTAGGGCGTTATTAGTTTAGACTAAGGTTTAAATTCACGTTTATGTTAAATCTTAGGCCTTGTTTTCTTCCGTTTCCTCCTGCGCATACCAGTGAAAGCGGTTATGGCGAAAAATCGAGCGAAAAGCAAACCACACTTTCAGTATATACTAAATCTTAAAAATTTTCGTTTCAACCACTGTTGAAGTGAACCATAGCTTGGTCGTCCTTTTAAAACTGGCAGTGACACTTTTTATACTTGGTCCATTTAAAAACATTAAGCTGATCCTACAAAATGTATAGCTTTATGCTTCGGTTTATGATCACATTATCAAATAAAACAGCTTTGCACCGCGCATATTAGCAATAATGTGATGTACAAAAACACGTGTCCGACCGATGACATAATGCCAGACAGTGGAAAAAAAACAAACAGATTGACAATAACAGAACCCTGAAAAACAACAAGGACCAAAAATGTTCAAACCCCAAACAGCACAAAGGGGAAAACGTGTGGAACTATAGCTGGTTGCCAAGAGACCTAAAATTATTTTTAGATAGGCTAAAAGAAATACTTGGAATTGAACGCGGCAAAATTTAGGTATTTTCATTGTACCGTATTATCAAATGGCAAACAGCGCACATTTTACCAGTTACCGATAGGTTTTCAAACACACGAACTAGTTGATATCTACTCAGTGAAATCTGTTACAACTGTAGAAAAGACCCGCTACATAAAACAAGTTGAAACAAATTTTGTTCAATAGCTCAACTGCTCAACAGCTATAGCACCTACTAGTCTGCCAGTTTTGCGCAATGCGCAAACGTTAACGAAAGCACAAAAATTTCTATTCAAATGTTCTTTTCGTAGAACAATCACGTGTATTTATAATGAAATTATTGTAAACAAAGTATAATGCTGGAAAGTTGCCCAAAATACGTATGCGGGGCGTTCCAGCGTTAGTATTTAGATTATCAACTGTTGTTAGGTGTTGTATACATACCGTTTCGGATCCAGCACCCATTGTCATGCAAATATTAATAGGTCATTTTACTTCTGAACCAGCAAATTTATTGAATGTGAACCAAGATGACATCTTCAAAAAATAATTTTTTAAAATTGTTTCAACCCCACACACAACATGATTGGGACAGAACTTGACAATTTTAATACTGTGTGTGGTAACGATAACTTTTTCCGTAGTATCATGATTTTCTGTAAAACTCCCAAAACAGCTGTCGTCTACACCGGAAACAGCCAAAACTTTTCAAGCTATGAATTGTATATTTAATTAACAACAAAAATTTAATTAACAACTAAAATTTCTTCACAATATATGATTTGGCATAAACACAGCTAGGGAACTGGTATAAACGGGGCTGTGAAACATTCAAATGTGGGCATCGGAAACTCTTAAGGTGCAGAAATATCAATATGTAACTTGGCATAAACGCCACAGGTCATAATATTGATAATTGTGCAAAATAGTAACTTTTAACCTCGTCTGCATGTTCACTGCCGTAAACATACTCTATTGCAGGGCCAAGAAATTACGACTGATTGCGGCATAGAGCTTCTAACTACATTATTCCACGGTAGGCTCTAAGCATTCAGATCGGTCGAATATTTTACAAAAACTATGGCTATCCAGTTTTGTTCAATCTGTCTGAAACAGAACCGTAGCCGTGTAACGCATGTTTGCACCCCCCACCCTTCTGCTTCAATCATTTCCCAAGCGAATGCTATCTAGCAACCCTGCTCGCAGACACGCCGGAACGATTTTTTTTCCAGCGACCCAATCTCACAGCAATCACTGACTCCTGCAATGTGTCCTATCTTAGTAGGCAAGCAAGCGTCAACAGACATGCAGTGGAGCGAATTTTTTGCATTAAATGATTTAAATTTGAACAAGAAACTTTATTTTTGGGGTTTTGGGGATATGGGCGACACTGCTATATTTTCCTAGGAATTTCTCCTGAAGTCCAACAAACCTTTCTTTTTGCGTGCCTCCCTATCGGCTAAAGAAAGTGAGTTGAAATGTTTGTCAAAAATAGGCCCGTAGCTAGCTCACCTTGTTCAAATGGGAGCGCTAAAATTATTTCAGGAGGTGCATAGAAAAGTTTTTGATAACTTACAAACAAGGTTGAAAATTTTCTTGAGAGATCAAAATTTTCCCCAAGGGGCTTGGCCCCTTCACCCTCTTGGCTGCGGGTCCGGTCAGCAGGACCGCCGCAACGACATTTCCACTACAACAAAGCATAGACGTAAACATCGACACAAACACAGGCCGTTTTTCAACTATTGAAGAAAACTGTGCACAAAAATTGGCCAAAATTCAATTATAACACCCAAACGTATTTTTTGCACGATAAGCACTAGACAATAAACACCAGCGGAAATGAGTTATAGCAATTGGTTATCGCGGGAAGTTGTCTTGTTGGTTTTGGGAGACGTTTCGGTTTATCCTTCACGGTCGCGTCCGTCGGTCGCCTTAATTAACCTACCTTGGAAATATACTTACATATTTGAACTTCTCAAAAGTCCTAAATTGACCTGCAAAGAAAATTTCACGACTTCGAAACCACAATGTTTCAAAAATTCAACTTTAGGTGTATAATGGTCAGGGCAGGTCATGAGAAGCTGAAATATATAAAAATTTTCGAAATTGGATTAGGATCATTTTGAGACTAAAATAGGTTGAAACGAAACAGTTGAAAACGTCGGTTTTGTACAGATGGCGTTGATTTCCCACCAGGCCTGTAGTCAGCTCACTTTGCCAAGCGGAGGCTATAACTTTTAGGAGGGCCATGCAAGCGATTTCGATGGCTTACATACTAGATTGAAAATTTTCTAAGGAGGCCAAAAATCTTTCAAGGAGGCTGTCGAGCCCCCCGGCTCCCCTCTGACAACGGTTCGTTGCCAACCAATGGTTGTAGCGAATTGGGGACCTGGATGCGCAGTCCCCCGTTCGGATTTATTTCTGACATGTAGGAACCCTACCCTGTTGGGCTATTGTTATATTGTCGTCTTCACTTTCGTCTTAAAAAGTAGAATTTTAGTTATTTTTTCTCGTCGTGACGCCACCAACAAAATGGCAAAACCGGAGTTTTTCAAACAGCAGGTAGGTACGGTACATAAACCTGAGAACACTTGTAATAACTGCGTCAAATGATGTAAAAATAACTTTTGAAATGTAAACGGGTGGTAATTTTTACCACATAAAATTGTGCCGGTTGAAGAATGCTAACAAATCTTGCATCGAAGCTGTTTGCAATGGCTGTGACCTTTTTATTCTTTAACAGTCAACAATTTTTTATATAATCGGCAAAACATTTGTCACTGCGAGGCTATTCATAGTATGCAATCGTTTCTCACATATATAATTTCGACTAGTCAGCCAAATTTGAGCAATGCGCAAACGTTAGCGAATGCACAACAATCTGCATGTGTAAAGTTGCTTTTCACAGAACAATCACGTTTCCATCCTACTAAACAGGTCCGTCCACCGTGAACTTCTGGTTCCGTTACTGCCGCGCAGCCAGATCTGGTATAAGGTTAAATAGTCGAAATTCATGGACCAAAAATGTTTTACAACTTTTCCAAAACGAAAAGTGTTTTTGTTTGTTTCGTATCATCGTTTCCGGATCTGTAAATATATACGAATAGTAAAAGTATATAGACACGGCATTGTGCATCATCTCACTTACACATTGCGTTGAGTTGCCCATAATCAACCCTATGTAAGATGGGATGATGGGTTGAAAACTAAACTCAGCAATTTAAATTTTCACTGATGGTCTGATTTACAGATCAGTTTGTTCAAATTTTTGCTTTATATTTAACGTAAAAGCACAAAAATTAGCTGAAATGATGCCGCAACTAATCGTAAAAGCATAAAAATTAGCTGAAATGATGCCGCAACTAATCGTGGTCGCCTCAATTTTATTAAACATGATTCTGTCAATCTCCAAATCCGACATCGACAAATGTCGGATGCAGGAAACGGACTCTAACATTTAAATGTACTCTACCGATTATACTTCTGACTGTTGTGTAGCACTGACCGTCTAGTTTGCTAAACAAGGGCAAATAGGTGTTCAAGACGTGACATATATATTCGTCAGCTTTATACATAAACACAGCCACTAAAAACTTTCAATAACCTATTATATATATACAGATTAGTGAACAAAAAATCAGCGGTGTGTCTAGCAATTTATGCAATTGGAGCTATACAATACAAACTTGACAGCGAAGCGAGTCAGAAACCAAACATAATTTCAAGACTAAAACCTTAATATAAAATTTTGTCTTCGATTTCATGTTTCGAGGAAGAATAGCCTGAGAGTGTGCTTGTTATATATCCGCTTCTGCCCCAAAGATCATTGAAAATAACCGCATGCACCGTACGTAAATGATTACAGTTTGTCAATTTTCTTGTACAAACCGCATTTATCTTATTATTTTAAAAAATAAAACTTTTAAATTTGTGTTAACACTTTAAAAAAAATTGTGTCAAAAATAAAAGCGCACAACAACAAAAAATATTGACATGCGTTGATAAGGGCACGTTTGCCCCTCGCTGATGTATCTCTAAATTTTTACGGGAGGGTGTTAAATCAGGGGTAAGCAGAAATTATGGTCTTTGGCTTTCTGGAGTGTATGAGATTTAAGGTCTTATGGTAGTTAACAAAAAAGGAAGTAGACACAGAAAGCTTATATCCGCAGTGCTGTCGTACTATTAGTAGTAAAAAGGATGAATTTAGGAGCGTGGCTGGTGCACACCACCGATACTTTTGTCGGGTTCAACATTTTGCGGTATGAATTGTTCGTTTGATGCTCGGAATACGGTTTTCAGCTTAGAAGCAGAGGAGATGCAGATTTAATTGGTGGCAGATTCGTGATTTTCGGCTTGAGAGGAAACTTTTTGTTTTAAAATTTAGCTGTTTTTTGTAACGAGTGTTAATAAGAAATACTTCGATATGATAAAATTTTAAAGCTGCACACAGGCGCAAAATTATTTGCACTCGCCTTTAATCCGAGGCCTATTTTTTAGCTATTCGGCTAGAAAAGGCAACACATTATAAGCTTCAGATGAACAATTGCATTGTGAACGATTTAACTTTATAGGACTGGTCGGGATTAACCTGCTTCAAATATCAGTGGATTCGGCACTGCTACGTACCTAACACGACAACAAATAATTTTGCTGTTTTAGTACAATTTATAAGTCTTAAAATATCGAAATATTAGCTAAAACACTTTTCTAAAAATTGTTAAATTTCAAAACATAAAAATTGGTAAGTACTGTAGTGACCCGAATAAAGAAGGGGGCCCCATTTTGCGTCCCAATCAATATGAGTCGGTATCTCTAATAAGAGTCCGTAAGCAGATAGTGTCCCTAAACCCTAATTAGAGGTTCGATACTTTAAAGCGTACTTATATTTTGAAGGTAACATTCCAAAGTATAACCTTGTATTATCGCGCAAGCATTTGATGCAAGGCAAAAAACGTTTAATTCAACGGATAGTTGCAATAATGGATATATATCAATAAGAAAGGGTGGCGGAGGGCTGGTTGAAAAAAATAACAGTCCGTCACTAAATAACAAGAGAAGGTACCCTCTGGAGAGGCGAAATAAATATCAGTCCCTCCCTTTTATTCGGGTCACTACAATAACTATTTTGTTTGCCACAATCATGTTAGTAAAAAGAAAAAAAACAAGATTAATGAAAACATGAAAATTTAGCAAACCAAAATAATTCAGGCCATTCCGACGTACAAACTTTAATTTACAAAACGTATTCAGCGCTTCCATCCCTTTCCATACACTATCTCTGCTTAAATCCATGTCTTTGATGGCTAATAAAATATTGCGTTAATATTGTTGATTAATATAACTTGTGTTTTCTTCGCATAAATTTATAAAAAATCAAATTAGATGTATTAATCACATTACGCGCAACATGTGTGTTTAACAGTTTTTTTGCACAAGAATAAAATTCTGAAATTTCATAACTTTTGCAATAATTTACATATTAAATACCCTGTTTAAAATGCACCAATCAACGGATCAATTTTCCAAATCATAGCAATAAACACTAATCTCATATGGTTTGTTCGTATTTTAACACAAACTAAATTAGCATAGAAACGACCTTTGTCAGAAACTGTCCGAACATAATTTGGCCGAAAAACTGTTTTGTAACTAAAGTTCGAGTATATATACGTTGCAATTGCAAATATAAACCGATTGTTACAGATACGGTGAATAAATTGGCACAAACCAGCACCGAAAAACGACTAAAATATTGATTCCTAAACTAGAATTAACCAATTATTTGAGTGAAAGTCAAATTATAGTTACCACGAGAGCAACCAGCCGAAAAATTATACATACACTAGTTAAATTGGATGTTATTGTGCTAATGACAGGGTTACCACAAACAAAAGACGTTGGTGTCTATGTTGAACTTTAAATTTCAATAATAAAATATTTCAAAAATTGATTCTTAATATTCTTAATATTCAGCTGAAAATTGCTATATCAAGACATTACTGCCAAACTTTTTAGACAACTGTTTCTGTATCTGAAGTATATGGTAGTTTATACAGATACTCTTATATATGATGCCATTGTATAATGTTTTGATGTTTTCCCATCCCACTATCTCTTCACAACGCTGCGGCTAGGGTATACGATACGTCTTCATACCTGTGAGATAGGAGAGTCGCTTAGGAACAATTGCTTCACAATACATTCCGAAATGCAGTACATTACGAGATTTGACATGTGTGCAACTACGGGTTTAGTAGTATACATTAATACCAAAAAATTAGCTCTTGAATATAGGACAACTATTTTTTAAAATGATGAAAAATTTGTATATTGCAAATTGTCAGTAGTAATTTTTGAATAGAAGACATCTATGTTTTAACTATTTCAGACAAGAATTTCTGAGCTTTTATATATGACTATTAATGCCTGAAATCACAGACATTTTATAGCCTTGCAAATTTAAGACGTAAGAGTATTGAAATTTCAATACAATTTTTGTATGTAGTGTCCCGAATACGTTGCGAAGGTAATAAACGTCCGGTGTGTTTATTTTGAGTCTGAATCAATACGAGTATATTTCTCTAATTAGAGTCCGTGAATGAATAGAATCCAAAATTGCTTAATCCACAAAACGTCAATAACCCTGCCTAGGTTGCAAAAATGCTTTCTGGACCAAATGCATTCGTGGCCGTATACTCAAGTCCTAAAAGTATATTCGTAGAGTGTTGAAGTTGAGCCATATAAAATCGCTATCATTTGTCAAAAATGTGTAGTCCAAATAATTGTTGCTGGATTGAAAAATAAATAACAGTTGAGAACCGAATAGTAAACAAGGTACTCATTTGTAGAGTCGAAGTATACGTATCGGTGTCCCCTCTTATTTCGGTTACTACAGTCATCGTCAAAAGAACCGTTGAAAACAAGCTCTATAAAATGGCGTTTGCTCTATGGTTCACATAAATATGGCTCCATTTTACAATGAGGGCAGCACTCTAGCTGCCCTGCATTGGTTATGTCCACGCTTTGGGGATCCCTATTTTAAGTGGAACAGCGTTTACGTTTTATGCTTAAGGCTTGAGGTAAATGTATATACTCGGCATGGTCTCCAAGGACCGTTGATAAAAAGCAAAAACCTTCAATCTTATTAAGTTCCGCGAATTAACACACATTTGCGAACCACACTGAACAGAATAGAATACAAGAAACATATTTAAACTGCCAAACCAATAATACATAAACTCTGGGGTCCAGAGCTCGTTACGCAACTATCCTCAATTAAATTTCGCCCATTACAAACGGTTTAACCCAATGTGTATTTAACGCTACATTTGTACTTGCCCCGTCTGAAAAATTTATTAGTACCCACACCCCCGTAACACGTTTGGCTGGCTACGTGTTGCGGTATATATTGTTAGAACTGAACTTGAATGTAATTTCCAACTTTTCCGTTCAGTTGGCTTGAAATTATCAATCGAACGCGGTACGTGTTTCGGTGTACCTGCCTACTTGAGGTATAATTCAAATAGTAGGCTTAGGTCTAAAACATGAACTGCCCGGTTTGTTGAATATATGTTCAAACCTCCCCACCCCGCAACCAGGCACTGCTTGTAGAAAAAGCCCAAACTGTTGTAGTGGCGCTAGGAAAATTTTCGTAGACAAAAAGCGTTTTGATGCTGACTTCTCAAAAATTTATATTCATACCGGTAGTAAGCTCTTAGTCGGGTTACTTTGATGTGGGTATAGAATTTTTTAGGAGGGGTGGGCATAAAAGGGTTTTCGATGACTTACAAGCAAGGTGTCCCCTTAACTACGCGAACGACCGGTAACCGCAGAATTAGGAAAAGGTCGGCATTGTTTCAGCACAGTTCGTATTAAAATCAACATTTTCGGTGATTGTTGCGTTTTTTTACATCCTTCAGTTGTTTTCGTGAGACTCAACAAAAATATAGGCCTACAGTAGTAACGCGGAATATCTCATACAACTCTATTGATATCGAATCCAAACAAATTAATACCTCTCTTCAGTATATGCTCCAATACTTATAGTTAGGTATCTGCCAGAATATCGTGACATTTTTGTAGATTTTGTACTCAACATACACTCGAAACATTATTGAACACTACAGCATTGCCATTATTTCGATCACAATCTACCACTGGCTAACACAACAATTCGTCGCCAGACAGCTCGTCGACCGATAAATTGTAATTCAAAATTTCATCAACTCGACAATTCATCGCCCATCACTATGCTTTAAGGCTTAGGGTTTAGGCTTCGGATTATGCTTAGCTTTATTAATAGGCTTGAGGAGTCTGTTGAGCGGCAAGTTTCCGAGCGAGACCATCCTCAATCAAACATATAATACAAACCACATTCTGACAACCATAGTTTGGAATAAATCCAACATTTATTTTTATGACCCCTAGTTTACAAAACTTGGAAGAGTATATAAGTTTCACAATAAAAGAGGTTTCAAAACCGTACTGGGGGGGGAACGAGAACGGTTGGTCTCGGTTCCGTATAGAACAGTCTAATAATTCATCTTTAAATTGTTAACAATGATTCGATAAGGCAATATCTCTACCTGAAAAATGATAATCGTAACGGGGGAGCACGGCTCGTGGCCCCCTTTCGATTTACCCTATGAAACGGATAGCGGCTTACGGCTTAGCGTATTCAAAGCGAGATGGATTGTTCCACCGACATTTCTATAAAACAAAAACACAATAGCTATACTTTTAATAGGCTTTAAAACAAACTCCAGGGTCCAAGAGGTCAAAAAATTTTTGCTGGAAAAATAACTTGCGGTATTAACAGAATCCCGAAATGAAACGCTGGCTATGCAACCGAGGTTAACCGCCCCGCAGTCTGAAATTGATAGGAGTCCGAGCAAGAAGATTTCAATCGAGGACAATAAATATTTTGCTAACATAGAAATGTTTTCTACACTTCTACTTTCGAAATATTTTGGCCACTGGGAAGGGACATTTTCGGTAGGGCCTCCTTTTTCATTGTGCTGTAGCGTTGGTCAGCGCCTGTTTATACAACCAGTACACAGCGCCATTTACAAAACGTGCCCCGAATGATAAAGGAGGGTTTTTGATGACAACCGTCGTTTGTCGGTATTGTTTGTGAAGTAGAAATTTAAAATTTGAAAAAACCACCATCACCACATTTCAAACCATATTCAAGTATACCGGAACAATAAAGTTTTGGTTTTTGAATAACTTTGCCAGGCGCAGTGTCGCGGTACAGTCGGATGTCAGATTTTAGACGGAAGTATATACGTAAACGAAATATAAAACACAAGATTGAATGAAAGCAGAAGCAAAAATCGTTGAGAAAAAGTTGTGACTCTGTAGTGACGCGAATAGGAGGGGGACTGATATTTATCTGGCCAGTCAAGAGGGAACCCCCTGTTATTCGGTTACGACCTGTTATTTATTTTTAACCGACGCTCCGCAACCCTTTGTTACTGATGTATATCCGGTTTTCCAATTATCCGCTGATTTAAAGTTTATTTGTCTTGTATCAAAAACTTGAACGATAGTGAAGGTTACACTTAGGAATGTACTTTCAAACTTAGGGATACTTTAAAGTTTGGAACTCAACTTTATTTGAGCCTGGAGTTTTTTATGCACTACAGTTAGGGACAATTGACATAAACGGACTCTAGGGTTTCGGGACCCTATTTGCTTACGGACTCTTATTAGGGATACAGACTCCTATTGATTGGGACTCAAAATGGGAACCCCCTCTTATTACTCCCTGTTATTCGAGTCCCTACAGTACTGGACCATGATTGAATAACGTTAAGAGTGGAATATGGTCCCTATTCCGGAGGAGAAATGGTTCTCGGGCTTTTGCTCTATAAGAAGAGAACATATTCTGGGACAACACTTCTGGGGAAGAAAGGCCCGCGGGAAGATCGTCCTGTGTCTTAAGAACATCGCTCCTAAAGAACAATGGTCCCAGGACCCTTTGTCAAATGTTCCCAGGACCGTTGACAAATGATCCCAGGACCGTTGACAAATGGTCCCAGGACCGTTGACAAATGGTTCCAGGACCGTTGACAAATGGTCCCAGGACCGTTGACAAATGGTCCCAGGACCGTTGACAAATGATCCCAGGACCGTTGACAAATGGTCCCAGGACCGTTGACAAATGGTTCCAGGACCGTTGACAAATGGTCCCAGGACCGTTGACAAATGGTCCCAGGACCGTTGACAAATAGTCCCAGGACCGTTGACAAATGGTCCCAGGACCGTTGACAAATGGTCCCAGGACCGTTGACAAATGGTCCCAGGACCGTTGACAAATGGTCCCAGGACCGTTGACAAATGGTCCCAGGACCGTTGACAAATGGTCCCAGGACCGTTGACAAATGGTCCCAGGACCGTTCACAAATGGTCCCAGGACCATTGACAAATGGTCCCAGGACCGTTGACAAATGGTCCCAGGACCGTTGACAAATGGTCCCAGGACCGTTGACAAATGGTCCCAGGACCGTTGACAAATGGTCCCAGGACCGTTGACAAATGGTCTCAGGACCGTTGACAAATGGTTCCAGGACCGTTGACAAATGGTCCCAGGTCCGTTGACAAATGGTCCCAGGTCCGTTGACAAATGGTCCCAGTACCTTTGAAGAATGGACCTAGGAGTGTTGGTCCCGCGGAAATGTGTACCTGTGACCCAGATTTGGCAATATATACATATTCGAATGGATACGCCGAACCTTTTTGCTGCTTGTCTTCGATGAGTAACCGTGATGGAGCGGAATTAAGAAGTCAATTCGGTCATGGGGCAACAGAATAGCAGCAGCAACTTACGGACAAAAATATCTGCGGCGATTTTATGTTTTTTCGTCAAAACATTTTTTAAACAAAATCAACAATTTGTAAAGTTATTTAAAACGCGGTTTTCAAGCTATTAACTCGCACTTTAATTTCAAAGTTCATAAAAACATGACCAACTGGCGGTCCGAATTCAGTTTTCAAACACATGGTTTAAGTTTCACTTTTCTTATGCATTATTTACTAATTTAACTCATAAAAAATGTATTAACTTTCCAATTTTAATGCTGGGTTGAGGCGTATACACGATGGTTACAAGAGAAATAATGTCCAAAAATTCTGGCGATGAGACAAATATGCACTATTCAGTCGTTTTTAAGAGGTCAACGACATGCGCTCGCTCGATACAATAGGGGGCTCCGAATTTGGGCCAATGTATACTACAGGACCGAAACAGTAGTATAAGCATATTTCGAAAGCCTAAGCCTAAGCCTAAGCGTAAAAATGAGCTTTTATCTGATCCTAAACGTTGGCAAAACGTTAGCTTGATTTAAAGTTTATAAATCGAAACGATTACCTGAGTATACAGACGAACCTACGCCAGTCTATTCCTCTCTGTGGTGGGCTCCCAAACAATATCTTTGTATGGTCTCTGGTCCTCTGACGTGCTGTACATAGACGCCTATAGATATGCAATACTACTGTTATTATTTCGCAATTTGTTATTCTTTCGCAATTGCATAGCTTAGATTCTCAGACTTAATCATCTGTGGTTATTCTGTGGGTCATTTAGATGTACTTTGGAATCCTATATTGTAATATTTCGAAAATCATATCCAAAGAAAACCTTAGAAGTATATATATACTACACACTCTCACACATATATAGATATATGTAACATGCTGTAGACAATTGAAATATAGGTAAATTTATACATTTCTAAGACTGGTTCTAGACTCAAAAGAACACACATCAAAAAGCGGCATAGTTTCCGGTTGAGAAAAGTGCACACAGCAATTAATTGCACTTTACTACTTGGTTATATATGAACGTTCAACAATCATAGCAAGTATAGGGGATACGGTTGAAATCGATATCGTTTGAAGCGAAACGTGGCAGAGAGAAAATGTAATTTTACTGTTTTAAGTAAACTTTACACACTTTTAACAATATCATAGTTGCCCCATGAGAGTCGACATTGATGTTAGACAATATTTTTAGTTTAGGTTTAGGTTTACACTTTTTTGAAATTAAAGGAATTTTTGACTGCGACCGTTATCATGGGTGTTTGTAAGAAATTTGAACTAAACAGGCACCAAGAAATTTTACTCAGGCCCGGAACAATGAAAATTCAAGCGCACCACTACATATTGTCAAACCAAACGCAGGGAATACCAGTAGAATTCGTCTAAACTGGTTTTGGGTGATTAGAAAATCATGAATACGTGGTGGGTATACAGAGATAATAATACTTCAATATATGACCCTTAAATAGTCATTTCTGTACGTTTCGCAATTATTCTGGTGCTTCATAAGGGTCAAAAAAAATTGCTCCCTCCCTGCATTCGCTTTGCACTGTGAGTTCTGCTATACATGAAATATTTTCCACAAAATGCAATAATGTCAAATGCCCATGACGTTTTGGTAAAATTTTAGGGGGCAGATAAAAATTCCACCAACAATTAAGGGGGACTTAACTTAATATACAATGCGGGAATATTCCATGCAATATTTTAAGTGACAGAACTTTTTAATTGATCCGTTATAAGATTTGGTGTTGGCTGAACAACGGTTTGGGGATATATTCAGCGGCCCACGTATAAAGCAGGGCTGCAACAATAGTAGAAGCATATTCCTAAACATAAGCCTAAGTCTAAGCCTAAGCATAAGTTAAGCCTAAGCAAAAGGTAATCTAAAGCTTAAACTAATTCTATTGCAGCTCCGCAGGAAAACGATCCGGCCCTGTTCTATAAATGGTTCTGTTCAGCTGTTCGACATTGATGCTAACATAACTTGAACTGAAGCATACCGTGTTTGATTCTTCAGAAATAAAATGAAAAGATACTAAATTTTGATTAATTTTTAAATCAAATACTTTTATATATGTCAATTTTAATCAAGATTAGAAACATTAATGTTTAGATTTCTGCCACCAGGTACTTCTACCGTCTTCCAAATCGTAACGGCGTACCAGGCCGCGGATCGCCACGTTTCACCAGCTCAACTTGAAGTCCGCCTGAAATATACTTTAAAACGGAAACATTTTGCGAACATGTTTAGGACCGTAACAGTAGATGAAATGTTTTCCTAAGCCTAAGCAAGCCTAAGTGTTGAGAAGTGTATTTTTAAGCTTAAGCAAAACCCTAAACAAGAAATGTAGTCTAAGCATACTGGTATACATACCACCAAAAACTGGAAGACCCCTAAAAGTAACATGGGCCAAGGTGTCAATTTTAAAATTAGTTTTAGGACATAACGCTTGTTAGCGTTAAGTACTGAATATATTTCTGTCTCACATACATGTTATGCTAGCCAGATATCCGTTTTCGTTATGAGATATACATTTTTTCGAAAATAGAATTGTGTCTACGCACTGGCAGGGGCGTAGCCGGAGGGGGGCAAGAGGCCAAGGTCCTCAAAGTTTTTTGAAAAAATTTCACTTTTGAATAAGTTGCAATCATATGATCTCCTGTGCGTTTCATTCCCACACACTAGGTATTTATTTTCCATTCTGAACCGACATTGCTTTAGTGGTATATGCACCAAAATTTACTTTCTCAACCGCTGTTGTGAGCGTAGTGACTGTTTTTGTCGAAATAACACACTGACACTATATATTTAAAGTATATGAGTGCTCCTCCCAAACGAAAAACCTGGCTACGCCCATGTGCACTAGCTATAGATCGCGTTTTACTATCGTAATCATAGATTGATCGTTTGCCGAACCGTACAGGAACACGTCGTTTTATTGGAAACGTGTTCAAAGGTTCAATTACGTTCGGGCTTTCTTCTGGTACGAACACCATCAGCGAATATGCTGAAACCAAATAATTTCCGTTTAAAATCCGGGCATTTTTGTCGTTTTTGATTCGCAAATTTGTTTAAAACTGTTTTAGAAAGTTGGCTGTGCTACAGTGCTTCTGTGCCAATTTTGAAATCAGCAATTGCACGAATTCGTCAGTCTGAAAACCTATCATTATTTGGCGACAGGTGATATAATACGCCGTTTCAGACGGTCTGCCAGTCGTCTAGTGAGCGTACACTGGATGTGCGTGACTTTTGGATGTCTAAGTTGCAAAACACTGCAATTACGAAGTCAACGACTCGCATGCTGGTACAATTTTTTTACAGTAGCGTAGACAGTGTAACTTGGATGGCCCATGATATAAAATCAAATGGAAAAAATATTCATGTGAGAAAAGCTTAAACACAGCGGATCACATACCTGGCAGTACGAATGTAGCAAACACCATGGATACTAATAACGCAATAATAAACAGCAGTTTCATTATGTGCATTCAAATTTCAACAATTATCCTTTTAATGTAATCTTTTAAGCTGAAACCGGCATTGCGTATTAAGAAACGCTGTAGAGATTTTCGTCGAACTGCTGATTTTAATATTATAACCCGGTTAATTTGAAAATAGAATGTTGCAGGGGCACAAGCACGGGGGGATTGAAGGGGTCCGCCGCCGCTCAAAAAATATTTGTGCGGGGTCCAGGAACGATTAAAACGTAACAAAATTAGTATTTCTAGAAAAACTAAAATACGCGGTTTTGATTGCAAATTCTGCTACTCGAATCCTTATAATTGATATCGAGCACTGTCTAACGACAAATTCAATTTTGAAGTTGAAACAAATCGCTATTTTCACTACTGTTAAATTTCAAAACACAACGGGACATTGTAAACCGCCGGAAAGGCTAACTCTAGCGTAGAATGCGGAGGCAAAACCACACAGGATTATATTCAGCTTTTACGTCAGGTGTTATATCATTAATGGGCGTAGTTGACGCGCTTGCTAAACACATTTTTCATGATTTTTAAAATAAAAAGGCCGACCTACTATTTGAACATTTTAACCTGTGAAATTGAAACAAAGAATTATTAAAGTTTACATTCAAAATTTGATATTTTACATTCAAAATTTGATTTGAGCAGGCAAAAATAGTTACGACCCTGTTTGATACCTATTTTGCATATAAATGGGTTTAAAATTCATACAGTATGTTTTTTGTTTTCGGTATTTCTATTTTCGGTTTGAACACATTCTATTATCTTTTGTGCTGAGGCTTAGGCTTAGAAATATGCTCAGGTTACTGTTACAGCTGAAAATTAACATTACGGCCATACTTTATGTCTCTGTCGAACATTGTTTGGATGCAAAATTTAAACTTCAGTAATATTTAAAATTAGCCAGTTATAAACATTAAATAGTTCATAATAAACACATTTTGAGACAATTATTTAACGATGAAAACAAGTGATATCAGAAGCTTAACGACTAATACGAAAAAGCCATTTTAATTGCTTAAAATCGTGATTGGACGGCGGTTTAATTAAACACTGGCTAGCACAAATTTTAAATTTAACTTTGAATCTGTTTGGTTTGAAAGTCTGAAAGGAACTATCGCTCCATATGTGATCCAAATTGTGGGAGCGCTTAGCAAAATAATTACCTTTTATACGCTTGTCTTTAGGGAACAAACACGAAGCTCACATAGCTATATTAAATGCGATGGCGCCTTTTCAGTTTAATTCTTTTATAAAATACGATATTGGGTCATTGTTATTTTGAGAGGCGTAATAGCGGTATAATCATATTTTGGCCCATATTCCTAAGTCTAACGCCTCAGCTTAAGGATATACTATTACTATAAAGATTAAGCATAAGCAAAAAATCAGTCTAAAGCTTAAGCTTACTGTATTGTAGTCCTGCGAAAAATTTGTTTAGCCTCAAAGTTAGAATAATCGTGTTCCTAAAAGTGTAAGCCTAAAGAGTAGCCTATACCTAAGCTTAAGCCTAAACAAAAAAGCGCCACTGTTACTATTACGGCTGTAACAGTAGATTAAGCGTATTCCAAAGTCTAAGCTTAAGCCTAAGCTTAAGCAAAAATGTAGTTTAGAATGTTAGCCTACTCTTTTACGGACACACCAGAAACCGGGACGGCCTAAAAGTAACATGGGCCCAAAAAATTATGCATAGACCACATGAGCCAGAAACTGCTTGTGAAAGTGTACAGGAGTACAACATAGACTAAACTAGTTCGCCGAATTTGCGCAATGCGCAAAAGTTAGCGAATGTACAACCAACTGCTGCATGAAAAATGTTCTTTTCACAGAACAATCACATTTCCGTCCTAAGAAACATTGCAAAGTAGTGCTGAAAAATTGCCGAAAACACTATGTTGGTCATTCAAGTTTTAATTATAGATTCTAAGACTATTAGATGTAGACCTTATTCGAAACTGTCTACTACGTATCTGTAGTGTATACTTGTGACAGAACTGGCGGTCAGTCACATTAGGAAGCTTTAACAGTAGTATAACCATATTCTTAAGCCTCAGTATAATGATATCCTATAACTAATAAGCATAAAGGAAGGGCGGTGATAAGGGGAGTGATGGGACACGCCCCCATTGTTCCGAGCCGACGAAATTTTTTCGCCAATTTGTAAGTTTCGGCCGGTTTTCTGAAAAGTTAAAATTTGCGCATATTATCTAAGCACCCTGCATGGTTGCATATTCTGCGTGTAATCGACTGGGTTTCAAACTTAAGCTTGTGACAAAAGTGGGCTAACTACGGGCTCTTTTCGACTTTTTAGCCGGCATTTGCCCAAACCTGGTTGGAGTTTGAAAATTGTTAAATATTTGAGTTTCTGACAGCCTCCCGTGGTCATCCCACGACCGAATCGAATTTTACAAGAAATTGCAAATTTAGGAGCGCAATGATCAGCGGAGCCTATGAGAAGCTCAAATGTACAAAAACTTGCAAAATCGAACAATTTTTAGATAAATGCGGGCTGGAGGAATAACGGAAAGATCCAAAAATTGAGCATGCGTTTCCCCTTAGGTTCTTTATATCACTACTGCTCTGAGCATAAGCAAAAAAGAGGTCTAAAGCCCAAGTTTGCTCCGGTGAAGTCCGCCGAAAACACGAAATACCATCAAAGTGATATGGGCCGAACTGCGAGTAAGTTACTAATTTTAAACGTTCCTTGCCGCTAAAATAAAACTTTTGAGACGTTGAATTGCGGATTTGGTGTCGAGTTCGAGTCGAAGATGGTTCCTATGCACTCAGAACAATCATAACACAATTCCAAATGGTTGATTCCAATTTTAATGCACATCGATATTAAAACGACACTAATAAATGCCAAAATATACAAAACATACATATACAAATCAGCTAAAAATATAAGAAAATAGTGAATCAAGGCACAACGAGTGAATCTTGGAAGACAAATGCAGTGAAATAAAACCAAAGCAGCAAGCAAAGTTTAGCGGTTGGTTCAAAATTTAAAACTTTGCCAGCAATGGAGGATCCATTTGGGGCCACCCTGGCCATGTCCCTCTCAACAGCATATCGACAAAAATTTTATAGCAATTTTATGGCAATAGTTCGTGGTTTGTGTGTGGGTAAAAAATAAGTTTATTACCTTTGACATTTTGCCCCCCCATTTTGAGATCGTGGATCTGCCACTGTTTGCCACATATGCAACCTGAAAACCTGCACAAGTAGATGCAATCTAATAGACTGAATATTTCAAGATGAAATGCGCAAAAGGATACGTATTCCTAAACCAATGGGCAAAGGAGAAGTCGAAAACTAAACTTAAACCTAAACAAATATCAGTCGAAAGCCAAATCATACTTTATTATAGTTTCGTGGGAAAACGGTACTGCTTTAAAAGTAACATGGACTACACGCCACAACATTGTACCTTCAAAACAACTTTAGATAAGTCAAAACTAAATTAGTTCCCGTATACAATTCATGTGAGATTTTAGCACCGGCGTAGCATGGATTTCATTTCGAGAGTGCATAAACCTCAAATAAATAAATTGCCGAGAAACTGTAGCCATTAAAAAACGTTTTAACTAAAAATTTTCTAGGAAATAAGTTTCGCTAATTATTCCGGCGGAAACAAAATGATAGACTAAAGTATGGGAGACGCTATACTTTACTGTGCCGGCGCCGGTACGGGCTGCCGGAAGCCACCGCAGAGCACGCCGGCATGCGGCAACTTGTAATGAAAAATTTGCAGTTTCACGCGACGAGGATAGCGCAACTCAAATGCAACATGATTACTTGCATTTTCAGATCCAAACGTACAACAACAAAAAAATCAAATACATCAAAAAATCAATATACAAATCGACAGTCAAGTTGTCCTGTAATTTATACAAAAGCCTGTTTTCTTTAATGAAAAAATTCTTACTTAGCATCTTTAAACAAACATAACGGTTACACAGTAAATATACATTTATTCAGAAAAGCTTCGTTCTTACATTTCAAAAATAATGCCTAGCAAACTTGGTTCGAATTTGTTTCGGAAAACAAATTGAAAATAAAATTGTGAAATCAGTTTGAACAACAATGCAACGCAATAATCATGTCCCTGGTATATTCAGGAAATTCGGCCTATGTAAAAATCAGTGGCGGGACGTTTTTTGCGCAACTGCAATAGAGTAAGCTTATGCTTTAGATTAATTATTTTGCTTAGGCTTAGGCTTATATATATGTTCATTCTTATGTTTTGGCTTAGGCTTCGGAATACGCTTATACTACGGTTACGGCCCTGTTCTATACATTGGCCTAAATTACAAACTGTTTTTCATATGCTTACGTTACTTTAAAATAAGTAGTCTTCG
Organism: Enoplolaimus lenunculus; assembly: GCA_030248215.1. Classification (NCBI taxonomy): domain Eukaryota; kingdom Metazoa; phylum Nematoda; class Enoplea; order Enoplida; family Thoracostomopsidae; genus Enoplolaimus; species Enoplolaimus lenunculus. The sequence goes on along the minus strand of JASANG010001527.1, from coordinate 29,510 downwards.
TTCCAACTTTTGCTTTCGGAAATACGATTCTGTTTTGTCTACTTACTCGCCAAGAATACCATTTGCTTTTTAAAGTTTTTTGCATGTAAGCATCCGGAAATCGGGTTTGCCCCCCTAGCAAGGCGAACTCGCTACGCACGGTTCGCTATAACTCGACAATTTCGTTATTTGTTTAATTAAAGGTACAAAACTCAAACAAAACTACAGTCAAATTTATATACAGATAAAACACGTCTCTGCCAAACAGCCAATAATTCATATCTTGAAAATTAAAAAATGTTATACAACACGTTGAAATAATAATAGAAAGACTAAGCAGACGATTAAGACAAAACAAGAAGGAAAAAATTTAAAAATGATACAAGCTAGATTGTAATTCAGGAAGAAACTACTAACCAATTCTAACCAAGATCAATAAAAGATTCTTGTATTTATTTAATTAAACCTAAAATGCCCCATATACGTATTTTGTGCAACGTTCCAACTACTTCATTTCGTATACAATTTTTTTAGAACACAAACGGAATTGTTCTGTGAAAACAAAATGTGCTTGTAGATTGTTGTGCATTCGCTAACGTTTGCGCATTGCACAAAACCAGATGACTAGTACTATTTATTCTATAATTTAAATATTTCCATAACTGACAAGTCTATTGGCCGTAATCTTCTTTTCTTCTATATATTTCGTGCCCTGAGGCTTTGGGTGGTTTCCGTTATCCCTCATCACGCGTTTACCCAAAACTGGTTAATTTATAAATTTTTTACATATTTGAGCTTGTGATCTCCCCTGATCATTCCGCTCCTAAATTTAAATTTTCGAAAATTCGATTTTTCATAGACCCAAGGTCCACGATGGGACACAATTTTTTGCCAAAATGTTTGACTAATTATATACCATTCGATGCAACTTACGGAGCTGAGCCTAATGTTGTTAATTTTTCACAATCAGACGATTGATTAACGAGTTATTTTCAAATAACTGACTTGGCGCGCTGCCAACGGCAATCAGTTATTTGATCATAACTCGTTAACCTATCGTCTAATAACGGAAATTTTAACACTATTCGACTCAGCTTTGCAAGGCGCATCGAGAGATACATGATTTGTCAAACTTTTGGCAAACAAATTTTTGTGTACCAAGGTGGGATTTTGAGGCCTAAAACATCGAATGTTTCAAAAATTCAAATTTAGGCATGGAATGAACAGGCGAGGTCGTGAGAAGCTTAAATATGCAAAAAATTTCAAAATCGGACAACTTTTGGGCAAACGCGGGCTGGGGGGGGGACAATCAAGGTGGGGCTGTTCCCTCCAAATTTGGCTTGTACCCCCAAATATACTCGGTGTATAAATAAAGCATCTTGAAATGCAACTGCAGAGGCCCCAAAACTATTCGGTGCCCCCCTTAATAGGATTTTCTGCGGACGCCACTGGGATATAACGGAAAAGACTAGCGGCTTTTAGGTATGCCCTCAAACTGAATTTTTTTAGCTAAGTAGCTGTAGAATTCAATACCATTACGAAAAATAAATTCGAAAATTGTTCATTTTAAAAATCATTGGCAGCAGTTCATAAGACGTATCAGACATTCACGTGGTTGGCTGGTTGAAATTTGGGCCGTTCCACACTATTAGTCATAAAACGTCACAACTTTTAGGCGATTTAACGTATCTGTCCTGTACTGGCATACAATACCGAACATATAACTAATTGTTAAGTCTCGTTCTGTCAATAACTTGCCCGTCAATAGTGGGTATAGGTTTTACATGCATGTACACATTTGCAGCGATCAATATTTGAAAAATTCCATCATTCTGTAAGCATAGTCTTAAGCCTAAGCCCAGTTGTCAGCATAAGACTTCACCTAAACCTAAGCAAAAATTAGTCTAAACCTTAAGTTTACTCTATTGCGCTTCTGCAAACAAACAGTCCGCCCCTGAAGTACAATTTAACACAACATAAGCGCCGCTAAATATTTTTTGATAATAAATTCATGCAAGCAAATATATACATATACACATATATGTAGGTACATATATAAACCAAATATCACCCGTAAAGCAATTTGGCTACCATAATACAAAATTGTGTTAATGCAAAAATTCAACGATAAAAACTACGTTGAGGAATATTATCGTTATATAACATGCAAACTTCTACAATGCAACTAAATAGAACACATACCGGAAACGGAATCGAGGCTCGTATGAAATTCAACATGCAAACCGAACTGAATAGTTTCAGTAAGCATGGCCTAATTAAACCTGCACAATGGTGTATAATATATACTATATTAATTGCTTTTTGCGTTTTGAACGCCATTTGTAAAGCGTTTTGTATCATTTACACGATCCGTAAACCTTTAAAGCATCGGTACTTATTATCTACAATTGATTAGACTCTGCTACAAAATTTAATTTTTGTTGCAAAATTCGTAAAGCTAAAATTTGACATAACAGCTTCATACGGCTTGTATAAATTAATATTAAAATATATATAGATATAAAAACCAGGATGCAAGCAGAAAGTCGGTTACGGTTGTAAAGTTGATATTCTCAACCTTTTTTCCAATTTCTTAAGTTGAATTAGGTTTAATAAGAGCGAACACTAGTCGGAAATAACGATTTCGCCGAAACGTATTAAAAACATTTCTTTCCAGTGTTTGTCTTCGAGTTTTTTTCAATAATTTGTTTGCATATGGGACATATTCTCAAATAGCTATAACAACTAACACCAGCTGACAATAGGTTTTTAAACGAAAGAACTATTTCGGAGAGTTTAAAATTTTCACAAGCCGCCAGAACCGTTTCGGGCTCGAGCATTGAACTTTTATAGCTAAGTAGTGGGTAAACGCCTCTCAGCCGCGAGCACAATGGTTTTATCAACTTGGAGCTTCAAAGTTTACACCATTTTCGGATGTGCCTTGCGCTACATCTGCGCTGGTTTTCAGGATCTGAGACCGGTTATATACTTAACTGGCGGTAAGTGCTATACACATAGAAAAATAGCCTACATATTTAGCATATTCATGCGTACTTATCATCTATACACAAATAGAATCATCAGCAAAACTATTGCGATCGACCGTAATACGCTACAATCGCACAGCGTCGTTAGCGTCGATACCACCAGGAACTGGTCAAACATGCCGACCCTGACGTTTGCAGCAGTGACGCATGCGACTATCATCGTCTGAGCGACGCCACTGACTGTAGTCGACGAACGCGACATCGGCGCCCGATGACGCATCGCATCGTCGGATGTCGACTGACGTTGCTGCGCTGCGTCTTCATGCGTCACTGCAAACGATCGCGACCGATCGACAGCATCAACGAATCGAGCGTAGATCGCAAGATCGCTACGATCGGTTTCATAATGCCGTCGATACGGCGGATACAACGCGCGAACGTCGGCGAGCGCTACGACCGACGCCGTGATGAATCGCGTGTCGCCACCAGAGACGACTACGTCGAACACACAAGTGTCGAAATAGTTGTCACGAGCGCCGGCGGCCTTGCACTGTGCAACAGCGTCGTTGCGTGAGTACGTCAGCGCCGGCGGATGCTGAACGGCGACAGCGCTGCCGACTCGGCTATTCACGGCGTCGTCAACTCGGCCATCGGAGCCTTGCTGGAAGGTATTGAGCCGTGGAACAAATCGCTCAGGATCAGCAAGAACGTCTTTAATCGCTATTCGCTCAGACGGAGGGCAACCGCTTGCGCACAGTTGTAACCCACCATCGCCACCAACAGCGAACGCCCCAAGTCTTCTTGAGTGACCCCTGATCTTCAACGGGTCTTCAACCGTTAAGACATCATCGCGCTGCTGCTGCTGCTGTACTATTTCTTCCGGGATTTTCATTGCAAAGGTCAGTCCAGCGCCATCGACTCGACGAATCGAAATTCGAGTCGCGATATACCGTAATCGAATTTCAATTTGCTGGTTCGTAACCAATGTTCGGATTTGAACCGGGTCGTTGGCAAATCGCGGCCGTCCTTTCTGCGCTGATGACCAATCAAAACTGCTAGCGGACCTCTGAGCATTGTTTTGATTCGCTGAATCGCTAACGTTAGCGCCAGATCTCCTACGGTATCTTCTGTTTGGGCGATGTAAAATATGTTCCTGTGGATCGTGTTGAGATTGCGCTGTATGACTGATGGTATTAAATGACCGTTGCTTAAATAAATTTTCGGACAAGGGGTCAGTATCTTCAGAGATGGAGTCAAACTTTTTCCTTATGGGGTCATGCTTAGACCGTTTCAAACGGCTGAAGATAAGTTGCTGTTGCGTATCAATCAAGTCTTCACTGGTCGGTACAAATATACGTTCCTGGGTGTCACGTTTAAAGTGCCTTGGGATGTCAGAACCTTGTTGCTCTGACTCGGACGACGCGAGTATGCTACGTCGAGAATGAGCGCTACCATCGACAAACGCGGACGGTAAGTCGTCCGCGGTTGCTTCGTAAGTTTTTTGAGACGTACAACCGGGTAGAGATCGAATTATGACTGTGATCTGAAATATATAATTCTACGCTAATGCAGTACGTTATAGAATCATTCATCCCTGGCTGTGGTTGGACCGTTATCATATATACATTGAAAAATTTCCATTTACATACAACTAAACTTTCGACCGGCAATTATTTCTCACAAAAATGGTAGAGAATTTAAAAACCTATGTTTTTAAGCAAATCTTTTCCAGCATTTTGTAGTACTACTTTACCAGCCAGTATACCCGCGTCAAAAAATGTTTTACGAGGCCGTGTTTTGCATCGAGTAATATCAAGGGTGTGCACGTCACATCAAAATTTGTGTAATGATAAAAATACGTCCAATTAGGCTGCAAAAAGCGCCAAAACTAAAAGTTTCGATTCTGTTTAGTAATCTTAAACCGAAATCAGAACCTGCTAAACCGAACCTAGAACATAAAGCAAAACTTCCGGTCAAACACTAAGCCCTCCAATATTTTGTACCTGATTTACGGCCCTGCTGTGCTGCATACATCCGGTAACTTACTTTTGAAATCCGCGACGCCGCCGATCCAGGCGCAATTGGTACATTTGTAACCTGAACGGCAAAATATGCATTATCAACCAAGGGCCACGCTCCAAGCGTCCTACAGGTTTCTTGCTGGCCTGAAAACGTCCTCAGATGAGGGTCTCCCCAAACTCCGCAATGTCGAAATGCTCCGTGAGAATTTCCTGGTTCGTGCTCGTACGGATATAGGCATCGGCGTTCTGGCTTCTCTGGTTCCGTAAATTCTACACGATATATACCATCCTCTTGGAAGGGACTATTACTGTCCGAACGATCGCTCTGTTGGGACACGACCTCTGGAGTAGTGATAGTTGAGGAGGTGACGTCATTTCCGCTCGGGAGTGAAGGGTTATTTTCCTCGGTTTGATGTTTTCGTTTCCTGTCGGCTCGAATTAACCGGGTACAATTGTTTTTGTTGATATGTTTTTTGGTGACGGTATGCATGGCGTGAAATCGCAAGTTACCTCTGCAGGGGAGACGAGTATCCCCTAGGCACCTGTAGTAGCGGTCCAAGTTAAGGCAATAGGCGAGATTTGCTCCAGGGATCAGTTTTTGAGCCGTGAGGGTGGAAGCGAACGAATAGTCACAGTATTTCATGCGGCATTGCGCTGCGACCACATCTGAAATTTAAAAATATCAGGTAACAAACATATTTCGTACTCGGTATCACAATTCGTCATCTGACAGCTTCTCATCCGAAATATCGTCGAGTCGATATTTTCTCTCTCATGGTTTATGCTTATGCTTACGTTATGGAATATGGTTAGGCTTATTAATAAAACCCTGCGAAGCCACGTATTAGCGTCGATTCCTCGTAGCCTGGTGGATTCAAAGGGAAACCTGAGATAAAATTACAGGCGCCGGGTGAAATTTGCCGAAGGCAGAAATAACACATAATAAGATAAATAAATGATGATCATTGGCAATTTTGATGCCCAAATTTGCTGTTGTCTTAGAGGTACTTCTCTAAACAAGCCTCGGATCTTTTCCGTTATCCTGTCAAACCACGTTTGCTCAAAAATGGTTGGATTGTGAAACTTTTTACATATTTCAAGTCTTATGACCTCCCCTGACCACAACAAGACGTCTGATCGCAGAAAATTTAGCACCAATCGACTCATCTCCGCAAACTGCATCGAATGGTTAATGTGTCGAAAATTTGCAATATTTTTTGTGTCCTCGTAGGGGGCCCTTAAATCCTTAAAAAAATCGAAGTTTTCTAAAATTCTAATTTGGGCGTAGAATAATCAGCAGAAACCATGAAAAGCCCAAACGTACAAACATTTTCAAAATCCAACCATTTTTCGACAAACGCGAGCTTGGGAATAACGGAATAGACCCTAAGTCGTTTGCTAACCTTATGGGAAGGCCCCGGAAATCCGATCCATCATACAATTTCAAAAAGTTTTCAATATTTTTGTAGATTTCTCTGTGCCATTTCACTTCAATGCAGACTTACTTGGTGCCATTGCCAGTACACTTAGGATCAACACAGCTGTTGCGACCACCAACGACCGAACTCCAAAACGGTTATCGGTATTATATCGAATGCAATCACTGCGTGTCCGACCAGCCTTGAGTCCAAAATGGCCCTTATGGAATGTGTCCTGTTTATCAACAACTAGAGAAATATTGAGGGGGCGTCTCTGAGAAATTATGCTTGCACTAGGGACGGTATCATATCTGTATACGGGTGCATCGGTAATCTTGCTACTCATTCCCTCATTGTTTGTGGAAACAAGTTTTCTCGAAGACAGATTGTCCAAAAATTCAAAGAATAGGTTCAGGTAGTAATATACGTATTAAATATTGCTAGCAGCAAAAGGTATATTATCTGAAAAAGATAGAAACATATATGTCGCATCGCATTTCGACGGCTCACCATACCCCACCTATCGATTGAGATCGGACAGCTGGGAAGACTAATCGAGACTCGAGACTTACCAATCGTCGAGGATATAAGATGTAGGTAATCAGTCGAGGTGCCTCTGCAGCCTAATCATGCCTAATGCAGATCCCAAGCCAGCTCTACATGCCAGGAGGCAAAACAGTTTTAGGCAGCACATGCTGTATTAATTTCATAAAGACATATACACCAGCGATGCTTAAACTCTTACGAAGGGATACGGTCGAAATGTTACTGCTTACGAGGATCCGAGATGTGGAAAGCACTCAGCCGATGTGACTAAGTGCATCGGCATAAGCTACTACTCATTCCGTTATTTGTTGCGACAGAAATTGTTGGAAAGACAGACAGTAATTTTGCATGCTTTATAACTAAAGCTAATGCCTTCCAGGAGGCGTAACACTATTCTCGCTAATTACACTCACTCATAGAAATCTTTCGTTGAAGTATTAATAGTCAATAAATACGATCTTGCCTAGCAACCAATTACTAGAAATACGAATTTTTCGTTAGCTATATTCATAAATCCACGAAAATTTATGTGACGAAACCGACAGTCTAAAACAATTTTTTCACTTTGCCACGCTTATAGGCCCATAGCAAGCTCACCTTGCTAGTAAGCGGGGCTAAAAAATTTTCAGAAGTGGCATACAAGAGTTTTTGTTGACGTTTGTCAGTCTACGTTTGTTGCGGCAGAAATTGTTGGAAAGACAGACAGTAATTTTGCATGCTTTATAACTAAAGCTAATGCCTTCCAGGAGGCATAACACTATTCTCGCTAATTACACTCACTCATAGAAATCTTTCGTTGAAGTATTAATAGTCAATAAATACGATGTTGCCTAGCAACCAATTACTAGAAATACGAATTTTTCGTTAGCTATATTCATAAATCCACGAAAATTTATGTGACGAAACCGACAGTCTAAAACAATTTTTTCACTTTGCCACGCTTATAGGCCCATAGCAAGCTCACCTTGCTAGTAAGCGGGGCTAAAAAATTTTCAGAAGTGGCATACAAGAGTTTTTGTTGACGTTTGTCAGTCTACGTAAGAACCGGGACAGCAGACCTTTCTACCAAGCAACTAGAAAAGTGGGCTAGAGCGGGGATCGAACTCTCCGCCCATGGATCCTTAAGCGAGCACTCCACCATTGCGCCACGTAGCCCGCTCCTCCAACTGCATTTTTCGTCGACTATATGTTTCGACTCTACAACACAATGTGCATTGCGTTTATTGCATATGCACCAGGACAAGCATGTCTCACATGCTTACAACGTTCAAAGGAAACCAAAATTTTTCCAGTGGAGGCTAAGCCCCACTTGGCTACGGGCCCACACTCTTATTAACAAATACCATCCAGGACTGTTCAAAATTTCTCCCAAAAACTTGATCCTAAGGCTGAGAATACTACACCTATAAGCAATACTGTTTAATATTTCTAAATTTCAAACACTGTCAGGATTTTAAAATGTAAAGGTCTCCGTGTATTTTCTGGAAATCACAAATCTTACGAATTTTACCGAAATTTTCAGCAATACAACTCAACCCAAAGCAGCGAGAATAGTGAACAATACAGAGAGAGAATACTTGAACTTAACCCCCCAAAATGTACAAAATGCACACATAAAAACTGCATTCACCAAACACATTTAATGCATAAAATGCATAGTAAAGACAGAGATAATAGCAGCGAAAACGTTTAATAGCAATATATATTTAACATTTTGGAAAGTGTGAGCTCGAAATGCAAAGAGTCGCAAGACAGAGAGAGAGGGGGGGTAATGCCCTGTCATATGATTCAGCTTTGTGACTGGTAGGGGTGTACAGTGTATTGTTGAATAAATGTTCAAACACTGCGGGATTATCGCACAGGAGTAACGTGGTTGAAGTTTAAAGTTTCAAATTTGTAAATGTGGATTCGTTTTGATTTCATATTTAAAAAGATACGAGTGAAAAGTTAATAATTAAACACTAGCGGATCTAGAGGGAAAAGGTCGGATGGGCGTACATCCTCGTTAGATTGTTTTGTGATAAAATCGTCAGGTCCTTTCGTACCTTACAATTTTTTCCTCAGCAAATTTTTTGTAAAAAAATTACAATTAGCTTCTTAAGCTGAGAAATTTTTTGTGATAAACTTTACAATTTTTCCTCTTGGAAAATTTTTGGTGATACAATGATAAGGTCAATTTTCGCGTTTTATAACATTTGCTAGCCGCCGCCCGCCTCAGAAATTGTTGAGTACGCCTCTGTAACTGAACGACAACTTTTAACTGATGAGAAACGAAAACTTGAATGAACCAACAGTAAATATGAAAGCCAGCCCGTAGACAACTGAACCATGTTCAAATGTTCATATATGTTTGGCGGATCCACAATTTTCCTGTGAAGGATACTCTTTGTGCTCCGAAATATTACAGTTTTATAATATGTTAAGCTAAATTTTTGGCGTTTATTCACAAATTGCTACGAAAGCGCACAAAATTTATGAATTCGTGTTGTAATTTTTTCACTTACATTCTGCTGAGCCGCAGGTCCTGACCATAAGTGAAAAATTTTCAGCGCAAGAGATTCTGTTGGAATTCCTATCACTGTTGGATCTGAAACTGTTTTCGTTTAAAGCTTGTGAAATTTGCCTCCCAGAAGATTTTGTATCTGTTCTGCCTTATGAGTTTGTTCAAATAAATGATGTTTTTCAGTAATATAAATGTACTGATTTTTTTACATTTTGTAAAATTTCAGTGAAAAATATTTTGCTTGCAAAGCACATTGATCGACAAAAGCTCATTATGCTAATTTGACAAGACAAGAAGTTTATTTGGACCGAAAGCATGAGAAAATATGCATTTAGTATATATAGTACGAACAAAGCCAAGTTGACAAAATCATTGAATGTGTGCAATACACCCAAATAAAGGAAAAGTTAGAAAGAGGACATGTCCTACTTATATCTAACTTGGCAAATTCTGCGATGGACTGCTGGAGGAAGGGGTTAATCCACAAATGACATGTCACCAGTTTTAATCCTGATGAAGGTATGCTTTCAGGTTTACAGCTGAGAGAAACTGTAAAATAGTTAAAAATAGTACTCTGGCGCATCACAGCATCAAAAACAGTTGTGCCTGCACGTCAATTGGAAGTTACAGAAAAACATTTAACGAAGATGAATCATAGAAATCATAGTCTTTCGGTTACCCCCATAACCCATCCCCAAGCCGGCGTTTGCCAAAAACAGTTGGATTTTGAAAATGTTGGCATATTTGAACTACTGATGACCTCACCTGATCATTCCACATTCGAATTTGAATTTTTCAATAAAATTTAATTTTTAAATTTTTTTAAGATTTTTTTCAAAAGTTTGACAAGTTGTATACCATTCGGTATAAAAGCTTAAATATGCAAAAAAAATTTAAAATCCATTTATTTTGGGGCAAACGCCAGCTGGTGGGATAACCGAAAAGACCCATGGGGCGATATGAACGTTAGGCCGCATACCTCGAAAACTTTCAAAGTGAAAGCATCTGTTGTTATATTGCACTCAGTGTAATTTTAAAGATTTGGCAAGCCAATAAACTAAAACAATTAAATATATCAACATCATTGCAATGAAAATGAATACGTCTACGACTATAAAGGTCACTCGTTTTAACACTGCGTTTTGCACATTTTCATTCAAATTTTCTGTCGCTTAAAACAATGCAGTGAATTGCAGAGTACACGAGAAACGTCAGGGAGCGTATAATTTCTGAAACATACTTTGAATCAAAGGAACTCCAAGAAATGGATGGATCCTATAGAGGTGTTGGTCAATGTAAAGAACAGGGGCGGAACTGTATTATAAGCATATTCCTAAGCCTAAGCGGAAGAATGTGTTTATTCCTAAGCCTAAGCCAAAGCGTAGGAATGTGTTTATAAGGCTAAGCATAAGCCTAAGCCTAAGCCAACCAAAAAATAGTGTAAAGTTTAAGCTTAGTCTTTTCTAGTTCCGCAGAAAAACGTTCCGCTCCTGATTTTCACATGGGCCGAGGTGTTCAGTCGCTACATTTGGTTGCAACCGGAAAAAGGTTCTCCACTTTGAACCAAAAATTGTTAGAATCACTTTTGTATTGCAATTTTAACAATTAACAAGACAAGAAGTTTATTTGGATCTAAAGCACGTGAAAATATACATTTAGTACAAACATTAATGCCAAGTTGTCAAAATGTCACACACGGATGCCTAAAAGGTTGCTTAGTGGATTCAATATACTAAGTAGGGCAACCTGCTGCGATGGGCCCATATCGCCTGTTAAAAAATTTTAGTGACCAAAAATTATGACTACGCTCGCAAACTCACTTTTTTCGATTATACACTTTTTGGCCAACGTAAAGAACAGGGGCGGAACAGTATTATAAGCATATTCCTAAGCCTAAGCCTAAGCTTAAGCGTTAAAATGAGCATATTCCTAAGCCTATGAATAAGCCAAGTAAAAAAACAGTCTTAAGCTTACGCTTACTTTTTTCCAGTCCCACAAAAAAACGTGCCGCCCCTGATCTTTACATGGACAGGACTATTTCAACATTCTGTGGATGCGAAAAATTTGTCAATTTGCAATAGAAACGTTTGGGTGTTGTAGACTTTGCACCACAAGGTCTGCGCCAAACATTTAGGCAAACTACTTTAGCTAGCGCTTAGGTTTATGTAAAGACGTAGGCGTAACTAATTGTATTCTTAGGCTTAAAGCATTGACTCTAAATGTAACGTAAAATATGCGAGGAGCCAAAATGTTATTGCTCAGAGTCCGCTCGTGCGTGTGGAACCATAGACACCGCTGTGAGTTTAGCGTGTTTTAAACAAAACTTGGGGGGCACTAAAGTTCAATGAAGAAAATTTTCAAATTAGAGTACATATTGTTTTGAAAGCCATAACACGATTATGATGTAATTCTTCATTCTTTATTGGCGAATAACGTATGTATATAATTGTCGGACGACGAGCAAGAGATAAAATTGCATTAAATATTACAACCAATAAAAATAGTTAGAAAGGGGCAAGCCTACTATATCTAATTTAATTTTTGATTAGACAGCAAAAATTTGTTAACATCAACTTTGCCCAGCTCTTTATAAAGAAAGTTATTTGAACACAACCGAAAATGTAATGGAAAATTGTACCGTTTATCAGGAATACACAGAATTTTGAGATATTTAGAATTGCAACAACTCAACTTTTTTTGACTATTGCAGTTTTTGTGCAAACCAGCCTATCTGACTGCAGAAACACTTGTTGTTAAAATGGTCACAATTCAAAAATGTAGTGATATAATAATTATCGTAGTCGATTGTTTTCTGCGACAGTTCATGTCTTTATATTCGAAGGCTAATTTTCGTTACACTGTAATGTGTTATATTTTGCAAGTGATTGCAATAAAAATTGCACCTGCATGCACGATCGTACAGTGCGATATATAACGTTGCCATATATAATAATGATGAAAAAACTCGCGAGAAAGACAATCGAAACACAGTTTTAGTGCGAATTTTGGTTTCGATTCCTGTACTCTTGTGGAGGCAAAGGCCTGTGTTGCCTGATATTGGATCAGATCCGCCAGTGCTGGAAATCTTGTACGCATGCCTTTAGGTTTAAGCTACAACCTAGAAAAATTGGAAAGAATGGTTGTTGCCAATATTTTCGCGTACTTTCATTCAGACCAACATCTCATTGGGCCAACGGTTAAATTTAACGTGATGTAATTTCTTTCAGAGGTAGTAAGAGATGAATGCGCTCCCGGAATTTCAAAAGAAAACAACAAAAAGCTTTTTTACAGGTTTTGAATAATTTGCTTGATTATTGTTCGCCGACCAATCTATTGGCCGAGGTAAAGTAAACCGATATTTCGAAACAGGTCGAGTGGTTCGCACCAGGAGGTAGGTACCTTTCAGTTAAAACACATATCTCGATCCATCCTAACGGATAATATGCATACTTGAACCTTATAAGAATCACGTGAAAATCTAAAATAATTAAAAGATGTGGATAGAACTTGCACTTGGATATTATAAAACTAAATTCAGCAATTTTAATTACCAATACTTAAGAGGTATACAGCCTGTAATAAAATTTCAGGGGTCACTAGATTCGTTTATGTATCCACTTTAAACTTGGGCTCAAATTATGGGTGGGATAGAAGGAAAGCCCCAGGGGTGGGGTGTCAGCTATCTGTTCCGGAGGGATAATACGACTAAGCCGCCTTTAGGGATTTTATGGGATTTGTACAGTTTTCTTAGCCATTAAGTCGTTATGTTCCAGGGGCCCCTCCAGGTTTAGGGGGCCCCTCCAGGTTTAGGACGAAATTCTAAACTTGTGATTGTAAATGTACTTAGGTTGAATTGTTTTCAAAAGGTGTGAATATTTAAACAAAATGTTTGAGGTTAATTTGAGGGATATCTGTTAAATTCAAATCAGTAACAAGAATGTGTTTAAAATGGGGCAAAGGGACCTGCGATCTTACAATGATTTTGAAAAATTATTTCTGTTAATAAAAATATTGCTTTACGCTTAGGCATAGGCTTTGGCTTTGGCTTAGGAATGCGCTCATCCTTACGCTAAGGCACAATATCTTAGGCTTAGGCTTTCTTTCAATGATTTCGAAATATTATTTCTGTTAAAAATATTGCTTAAGGCTTAGGCTTAGGAAAAGGCTCATCCTGACGGTTAAGCTTAAGCTTAGGCTAAGGCTTTCTTCAAAACATACAATACGCTCTTTGAAAAGGCTGCATATTCGAGGCTCTAGTATTAACCCAACGAAGAAAAAAGTAGTTGTAAAACATTAAACTCTTTGCAAATGAGAGTCTGCAAAGCCATCTAATGATACGAAACGAGAATGGTTATAAAGGAACAGGGGTTCAACCATTAATGCTTTTCGGAAGGGAATAAACCACGTCTAAATGTTTTTTATGATCGGACGTATTATCAAGCGAGAACCCTTTCTAGCTCTACAGCTTATCTACTATCTAAAAATATTAACTAACTCGATTTAAGCTTAAGCTAATCGAGCAGTATTAAACTAACGTTCTAGAATAACGAAACTAACTTGTAGGTTTACGCTTAAACTCATTTGAAACGTGGCATATTTTAGCTTAATCTAAACTTAATTAATTCTAAAAACTACATAACTTCAGAGCAGTACTTGTATCTTCAACCAAAACAAGTTTAGCTTAAAACTCGCCCTAAACTTAAAAATACGTTAGTTTAAATAAAACTTGAAATTCTAATTTAGTTAATCCGTCCAGCCAGTTAAGTGTTACTTAAACCAATATGTATGTTTAGTTCAAATATAATTTAAGTTTATGTTATTTTAGAGAGTAAAATTTATGAAAGTGCCTTTTTCAAGTCTCACAAACTTTCGAAGGCATACATTGGTATTCCTATGCCTTCTAGTTTCCGTGCCTGTCATATACTGGGCAAAATAAACTTCAAACCACAGTTGTTTAATTTGGCAAAAATAGCACAGAGAAATCATAAAGGCTGAATTTTAACACTGCGTCACAGAAAATGATAAATTTTATTTTAACCTTAAATAAAAGTAAACTTTTGAATCATCGTAGCTTTGAAAACGAAGCTACCAATATTTTACCCGAAATATAGGCGTAGGGGATACAGAGCCTCGTCAAAAATTTTGGTGATATAAATGGTAAGGTCCCCTTATCTTAATACAATTTATTCCCCAGAAAACTTTTTGTAAAAAATACAACTTTTCCCCTCAGCTTCATAGCTTAGATTTTTTCGCTGAAAATGACATATAACAGTTTACAGCAAAAATGACGTCCCATAATACTTGAAAACCCGCTCCCCCGTTAGAAATTTTTGATCCGCCTCCGAATATACATACCGTATGGTGGTAACGAAATCTTTAAACCTAAGCCTGTAAATCTATGTCCAGAGTAACTCAGACATACATCCGGAAACCGTTCATCTATGGCAGTCGCGGACCAAGGTTTTTCCGGTGGGTGACAACGCTTTTTGTATTTTTCAATTTGATAATTATAAAGGTGGCTAAACCTACACTTTGATTTTCAGATAAACAATTTGCATAGCAAAAATGTCAACATGTGCTTATATATTACGGGAAGATGAATTCCCCATTCGTTGGGCGTACCCTTAATGTATTGGCCTTCTAATATCCGGTGACGCACTTTGATATGCGCACATGCAATATATGAATGATTGCAACTGCAGTCTTAGCGTCTGATAACACACTTATATCACGGATTTACGTCAAACAGTGGTAAAATATTTGCAATAATCATCAAGAAGCAAAATAGTAAATTTGAGAAGGAAAGCCACTTGAAAACAAAAATTTTGGAATGCAAAATATGCGCTCAAATAGGAAGTTAATATATTGTGTTGAGTTTAAATGGAAAAAATTGCACTTGAAAAATTCAAACTTGCTCTAAACTAACGCTTGCAGTCTAGCTATACAAAGGTTCCGGTTACTAGTTTTCGGAACTATGATTGTTTCGACCTAAAATAAAATTCCACCAATATGATTGGTTGCTATAAAAACTTGGTTTAATTGTACAGCTATAAAATCCAATCAGATTAAGTTCGCTTTTCAGTCGTTGTTCTGAATGGTTGATGTTTGGGACGTGCCATACAGAGACAAATAAATGTTTACATTGGAATAAACCATAACCAATCGCTTACCTCAATTGTAGCCGTTAGTTATCAAGGAAACGAATCCGATCAATTGCAAGTAACAGAGTTTTAAGGTTTCACAGGTGCCCGTTTTCCAGCGTTACATCAATGATATTGTTTCACGCTTTAGACCATTTTTGCTTTTTCTTGGACTTAGGCTTGGTTTTCGATTTAAGCTTACGCTGATATGCTTCTGGCTTAGGTTTAGGTTTAGGCTCTGGAAGTGTGCTACCGCTTCTGTTATATATTAAAACTACATTGACTCAACTATCCATAGAGTACCTCTGGTCATGCAAAAACTGGTGTATGCCTGAACCTTTGAACCGCTTGCTCAATTGTTTATTCATTATCAACTCCGAAATCGTAAACACATGCAGGGAGGAAAAGGTTTAAAGTATATATATACACTGTCAGGTGTTGGTGTATTCGTTAAATATAACCAGCCTGGATTAGAAAAAATAGCTGAAAGTAGATAGACTTGACCTATCTATTCCAAGTTTAAAGTAATTCGGTTAAAGACACCATCAATAATTCGCAACTCAATTTAAAAAAATTACTGAAAAAAATTACTTATCGACTTTACGCTTCGCTCCTAGGTGCCCTTTATGACCCAGATCATCTAGAAAAATTCCCTAGACTAGCAAACAATAACTCTCAGACTTTAGCTCAAGTAGTCCAACTGTAAACATTTTTCGCTTTCACAGTCTACAAAAACAAGGACCATACTTAAAATCAAGAAATATTTTCTTACAGACTTTACAGCTTCGAAAACGAGGCAGTTCGTTGCCAGGTACAAGTGCCACTGCTGACAATTTTATAGCGAAAATTATCTCTTAATGAATGGTAATTACACGACAAATACTGCTACTCGCAGTTGTGATAGGGATATGTGGTGTCGCGAAACTTCCGGATTACGCGTAAAACGCACTTTTACAGGCTTTGTAATAAATCCTGCTGAACTGAATAATATAGCTGTTCAAAAATGAGCTTATACCCTGTCGAAATGCAATGCGATCTACGACCCTATTCTTACGATCAAAATATTTAGATTATTTAGACCTCAAAATTATTTTCAACTGAGTCACACTTTTAACCATCAATACTGCGCTAGCGTGTTGCATGCAGTAACAATGTGCAATTTCACTGCACTGCAAGCTGCGTTCTGTTGACGCCTATTATTACCTCACACAAGTATTTCATAGCATTACAAAGGATAAACTTTAATTTTAGGGGGCGCCTTTATACGGAGCCAGTCGTACGCAGGCTAGGATCTCCTTTACGACGAGTCTAGTTCATCAAGGACAGTGCTCATGTTAGAAAACAACAATGCTAAATATTTTAATTTTGAAAGCGTATAACTTCAAAACTTCAAATAAAAAAATTTTATGAGCGAGAAATAAATGTTTGACCAGACTGTGGAACTGTTGGGCTCTAAGTTGCTGGGTCATTGTTGTAAATAAAGATACATTCTTGCGGTAGTTTTTACAGAAACCGGGACCCATGTATAGAACAGGGGCGGAGCAGTAGTGTAAGCATATCCCAAAGCCTAAGCCTAAGCCTAAGCGTATGGATGAGCCTATTCCTAAGCCAAAGCGTATGGATGAGCCTATTCCTAAGCCTAAGCGTATGGATGAGCCTATTCCTAAGCCTAAGCGTATGGATGAGCCTATTCCTAAGCCTAAGCGTATGGATGAGCCTATTCCTAAGCCTAAGCGTATGGATGAGCCTAAGCCTAAGCCTAAGCGTATGGATGAGCCTGTTCCTAAGTCTAAGCCTAAACCTAAGCCTAAGCCTAAGGAAAAAAAATTAGTCCAAAGATTAAACTGACTCTATTTTAGACGCACCGGAAAACGGTCCGGCCCTGTTCTATACATGGGCCGAAACTGGTTTGATGTTTTGTATGCCCCTTCGTCAGTTTTTTTGTCTCAAACCGGTAGCCTGACATTGTGTCAATTATTTTTAATAAATACTGCTTGACTGCGTATTCTATTGCCATGCTTAATTTTCCTTCGATTTTTACAGTTTTTATTAGGCCGTAGATTAAGTTTAAATTCACTTATCAGTTAACTGGTTTCTCATGTAATCTTGCAACATAAAAATGTTATGCAACTTTTTTGTTACAAATTTGTGTAAATTGGTTCGCAGCAGAGTGCACAATGCCTCATCGTTGCATGGTTTATCTGACATGATAACTTGTGTTAGGCTGGGATAAGATTATCCATTTTTAAAACTTCCAAACCTTGGTGGAGGGGACTGGTAGCAGGACCTCCCAGCACGGATTAATTATTATTCGGTGGGAACAGTAATTGAATAATTATTAACAAATTGCCATTTCAATTTAAAACATAGTATGTTAATTGTTTGTTTTTGAGAGCCGACCCCCCATCAACATCAGCTCTTAAGAACGCAACTGATTAGAAGTTATGTTGTAATTGTTGACTTTTCGTATGCATCCATAGCTGGGTTTTCAAAATCTTATTTATTTACTTAGATTAGATTTAAGTAATTACTTAAGTTACCAACATAGGTAAGTACGTATCATTTTTATGCAAAGACAAATAAACGCCAGATGTGAGCAGCGATCTAACAACAAAGCCACAGTTTTGCTTGCACATTAAGGAGGTAAAGCTGAGTCTGCAATTTTAATTATACCAAGGCTAATATGCCTGAACTGTTACTCTGTAATATATCAAGTTTAACCATTAACTGAAGTATTTGTCTTAAGTAAGCTTGTAAAATCGACAAAATGGTTAAGTAATTGCTTAGCACATACGTTATGCACCAAATCGTACTTAAATAGGGTTACAACAGAAACCCAGCAGATGTGTAAAGACATGGGTTCTTGTTGTTTACAAGTATGGTTCTAAATCTTCCAGGGGTCGCGCCTAAATTTTTCCAGGGGTTGCTGTGCTTCCATCTGGCCCCTTTTTGACTACGAGACCGAAGCGTGCGCGTAAATCTAATTCTAAGTCAAGCTATAAATCTAAGCGTAAGTGGATGCCTATACCCTACGACTTGAATCAGGATTTGTTCAATAGAGGAGGAATTGAACTCGTGGTACAAAACAGGAAGAAATCGTATAATACAGAACTCGAAATTTGCCGCCTGATAAAAGTCATAATCATTATAGCAATTGAGACGACTCAGAGGGCTTACGTCAGGCCCGTAGCCTGCTCACCTTGCTAGTGGGAGGTAAAATTTTTTCAGGTGGGGCATTCAAAAGTATTTGATGGCTTGCAAGCAAGGTCGAAAATTTTCTAGGAGCCAAAATTTTTTCAGGGGGCTGAGCCTTGCCTACGGGCCCGCGTTACGCCCTTTTGAAAATTTGGAGGTAAGGGTATGTTGTGACAAACTGAAAATGTATCTACAACCCATTTACAAAAATCTGAAAAGAATGGAACGTTTGTTCCGTAAAACCACTCCTAAAGCTACGTCCTTGAGACCATTGGCAAAACGAAACGCCTATGTATTATATAAATTGATTAATTGCTTTTGCCCATTTTTCAAACGGGTATGAAAATTGTTAAACCTTTTGCAATTCAAGACGGCATACAAGGACGACTTGTAAGAGAATTTTAAATTTGAAAATTGATATGGTTTACAAGCTATGTCAAAAATTTTCTCAACCAACTTCAAAGTATATGATTTCGCGGGTAATAAAAGCAAACAACTTTGCAATTATGGGCAGTAAAATTTATTGCAATATATCTGCTCGGTTACTTAAATTTGCAAAGAAATATCAGCTAAAAATGTGAATTAAAAATTAAAAACGTTTAATTCTGATTATCTTCAAATTACACTCATTGTATATTCGATGATACTCCTTACTCCAACAAAAAAGTTTTCCTCAAGAAATAATGAATGGGTTAATAAAACAGGCTCAGGTTATTAAAATTTAGGCACTGTAGTGTGTGGAGTGCATAGAACTTTGGTGTTCTATTAAATTATCATTAATATTGGAAGATTTTTAGCGAGTATATACCCAGATCAACCAATAGATGGAGAATTTTAAACACGTCATGGATTGGAGGGATTTGACCCGTATCGCCCTAGATCGTCCACAGATGATGCATATACACTAACTCTGTGGAATAAAAGATATACCCAGGGCCGGCGCTGGGGCCTCAATAAATTGATTCGCAGCTCTATTACTTCGTGGTCCGCGAAAAAAATTCTACTTTGCCAAGATGGGTCCCCCAAGGGTCGACCTCGACATTGAGGGGCTTGGCAGCGCTTCCGTCGGCACACATGCCTTATTTAGCGTGAATATTTACTATTTATAGCGGCGTTAACCTGCTTCACGCAGCCATACTATAAAAAAGTTGCATGCAGGGCCGGAACAGCCACCCTCCATACCGCTATTTGGGGGCCAAATGCTAACCGGCAAAAACAAAAACCGCCAAAGTTTTAAAATGCGTCTGGCTTCGCGTTCGCTTCGCTCGCGAGTTTGGAAGTCCTCATCCTTGTCTATTCCGGGCACTGGTTGCATCTTAAAATTTTTAGAAACGACGGGATTCGGAATAACAGTAAGATGATATTTCCATCGCGGCTTTCTCTACAGACATCATAACATTGTTATTATCTCAATAATTAAAGCCTAAAGCGTTTAGCCATTGCGGCACACGATATATCCATAGCAACCATAAAGATAATAAATTAAATTTTTGCTCATCTTACTAATTTTGTGCCCCAAAGTGATATTTATGTTTAATTTCAGTTTAAAAAACATTAACAGTGTGTTTCTCACATACCTGTATAGACTTTCATACTTGACGATGAGTATTAAGTGTGAAGGAATTTTATTTCTGTGCGGTTCGGGTTCGGTTAACCTTCGTGTAGACATTATCTATTTTCAGTTTTATAATGCTGAAATTTTTTAGCTACATTGAATAAAATGTTTCTATTTTTAGTAGCAATTCCTGTTTAGTTAGGTAAGGGCTGTCTGCAGTTTTTGGTGCTGGCTTGAGATAGTCAAAGTATCTTGCATTGGTGGAGTTCCATCCTTGTTGCACAAAAAGCCGTTTGGTTGATAAAAATTCGGCACTTTTCCACACCACATCTCATCATCCGTGCGTATATATTTGCATCTCACATGTTCCGTTGGACTATGTAAACATACTACTGGCATAGCTATTCTTGGCTGTTTGAGGATTGCACTGAAACATCCATGGAATTGGTTTAGGTCAAAGCGCAAAAAGCGTGACAGTTCAGCTGCATTAAGGATGTATTTTGTTGTTGTTATTACTGTGAAAGGTTATACATGAGTAAGTTGTTCTGACACCCGTTTCTGAAATGATTCGCTGTAATGTACGTGTTGTTAACAGCTACATATTCGACATGTTGAAAAAATTCATAAACTGGTAGCGACTTGTTTTAAACTCAAAGCAAAGATCTCTAACGCATTAATACATTACATCCCAAGCCCGTAGCTAGCTCACCATTCAAGGAGGCTGAAAAACTTTCATGAAGGGCATACACGAGTTTTCGATGACTTACATGCAAAGTTGAAAAATTTTTAGGAATGGGGCGAAATTCTTCCAATGAGGGCTCACTGTCTATCTGGCTACGGGTGCGTCAAATTCACACGTCTGCTGCGCCAATTGAGTAGTGAATAGAGAACTATTGCAAGTTTTTCTATTTTTCTGGTTTCAAAATCTTAAGTGCTTCCAGGTCAGGAATAGAACAATCATATTTCTTTTGGCACAATCATGACGCCAAACGGATACGCTTTCGAGGTCTTGGAGAAATTTACTTCTGTATTGACCCGAATACTGTAATGATCTGAATAAGAGGAATGCAATGCGAGAGAGTTCCCATTTTGAGATCCAATCAATAGGAGTTCGTATCTTTAATAAGAGACCGTAACCGGATAGAGTCCGTAAACCCTAATTAGAGTACATAAATGTATATTATCCCTAATTGCAGTGCATAAATGACTCCAGGACCAAATGAAGTTGAGTTCGAAATTTTAAAGCATACTTAAGTTTTGAAAGTACATTCGTAACGCTGCATTATTGCTCAAGCTTTTGAAACAATACAAATAAACGTTGAATTCAACGGATAATTACAGTACCGGATATATATCAGTAACGAAGGGTGGTGGAGCTTGGGATAAAAATAAATAACAGTCCATAACCGAATAACAGGGGGTACGCTATGGAGAGGACAAATAAAGATCAATCCCCTCTTTTTCGGGTCACTACAGTAAGAGGGGACACTGATATTTATTTTGATCACTCGGTGTACTTTAGATGTTTAGATTGTGTTCTTCAGCTGCGTTTTCTGTTATTTAGTAACCGTCAATGGTTGAACGTGCATCATCGGTATTACCTTGCAAATCACTGGTCTACTACACTGTGAGAATGAATTGCAGATGTATTATATATAACAAACACTAGATGTGCTTTCAAAACAAAAGTATGCTTTAAACGTTCGAAATCATGTATTTGACGATTGGAGCTATTTATACACAATAATTTATGAAAATTGACATTTATGGACTGTAATTAAAGTTCACGGACTCTATCCGCTTACAGACTCTTGCGAACTTTTATAGATTTGGACTCAATGTGGGAACCCCCTTTTATTAACCACTCTTTTATTCGGGTCACTACAGAAGTTAACTTTTTATTTTTACTGAACTATTTATATCTGCAGACGTTTTGCTGCAGATGCAGTAAGCGGATAGCGTAAAATTACCGGAAGGTGATAGTGACTAAAATACCGGATACGGAAAACAAAACACGTGTTTCAAAAAAGTTCCGTTTTTGCTTCTGTACACTTCAAGCAACCAAGTTATCTCGGGGGATTTCCTAACTTTTCTTAGATTAATAGCAAGAACACTTTAATTTGTTTAGAATAGGGTCGGACCGTTTTTTCTCGGGACGTTATAGTGTAATCTTAAAAAGCTTTAATCTAATTTTTTGCATAGGCGTATGTATAGGCTTATCCCTACGCCTACGCTTAAGATTGTGCTAATATACGGCCTTTTTCTCTGTATTGGCGCTCATACTACTGTTACGGCCCTGATCTTTATATAGGCAATTTTTACAGGAGAACAAATTGTAGCTTGTTTTTCTTTTCAATAATAACATGTATGAAGGTAGCAAGGCCTAATTTACAATTTGAATTTACTGATTTGGGGCAGAATGGCATTATGACGGAACAAACTGCGGACTCTCAGAATGGACACTGTGACGGCGTTGGCGGTGTTACGTATCCTACAAATGCTATATTAGAAAGCGCTAGCGCAAACAGGTAAACCATTTTTTGACCGAGGTATAGTTTATGTCAGCTGTAAGCTGAAGTGTTGCCAGTTCTGGTTCAAGTAATAAATAAAATGTTGCAAACTTAAGAATTAATGAATAACCTCTATTAATTCTAAAACAAAACTTCTTTGTTCAAGGACGTAAAACTATAGTTGACAAGGCCAATGTTAAGGGGCATAACAGTAGATTAAACGTATTCCTAAGCCTAAGTGTTTCCAAAATGTATTCCTAAGCCTAAGCCTAAGCGGTGCAAAATGTGTTCCTAATCCTAAGTCTAAGCCTAAGCAAAAAATGTAATCTAGAATCTAAAACTGCTCTTTTGTAGACCCACTAGAAACCTGGACGCCCCTTAAAGTAACATGGGCCGTTGACAAAATGAGCGTAAGCTGTGAGCATTCCTCAATCCCAGAGTCAAGTTTTCGACACCATTTAAAGGATTACGTGTTCGCAAAATTTTACTTAGCCTTTATAGCTACTTTATTTACCTTCAATCAAAAATTCAAGGTACCGAATGATATAACACTAAGGAATACGGAATACGAATAAGTCTTAATACACTATTTTCATGGCCCCTATGAAATTGTAATACCTTTGTAAATAATAATCTAATTTTTCGCTTAACATGACTTAGCTAAGTAATTTATTATATTTAGTGTTTTTGTATTAATTTTAAGCATACAAAGTTTATATTAATCGCATTGAGCTACGCTTCCGTAACTTTTCTTATTTTCTTGCCTTATAATGTTTCGGATTAAAACATTTTTCTGCTAAGATTTTCGTTTTGCCATAAGATATTATTTATATTTGTCATCAATGACGATACTCGACGAGTTTGTACTTTAGCGCAGCCGCAACAAAATTTTCATGAAAGAGGCCTCTGTAGTACTGCGTTGACTTAGAATTTAAATACAAGGTTTAGTATCTTTTATAGCGCAACTTAAGATGCGACAGTGATTATTGTCTTTGAACTGTAGTCATTTTACGGTAAAATTATCTAAACGGTAAGTGTCGTTTACCGGCAAGTCCAAAAATTTCTGACGGGGTCCATAGATACATAATTGTAAAAAAGACCACGCGCGAAGCGAGCGATAACCCAAAGGTAGACGTTGTACAAAATGTTTAATACAAAATTTTGGTTTTGATCCCCTGTTTTGGAGAAAACTCATTGTCCAATTTGAATTCGCCAGTGAGTTCTGTGAAGTTGCATGAGGGTTGCGCTATACTCGCCGCACGTCGCCGAACGCCACCGCCCGTCGGAGTACAGCGGCGCGCGGTTCAGTTTAAGTATAGCGCAATGCGCAATCCTTAATGTTTACCGTTTCTATTTATAAGCTTCTTCGATAAATACACATGAGTAATGATGTATTCAACTGTGTAAACGCCTGTTATAGTCTCGAGCGGTGACGGCAAACGGAGTTAACTTCAAATGGCACATGTTACCTATATCTTTAAACTGAAGATTTTAAAAAACTACTACGTGCCAGCAAAATACAGTATCTCAGGATTGGTTTTCCCGGAAAAATTTAGTCGATCAGTGAACAATGTTTTTCTATTTTTTCCGATAAGAAAACGGAAAAATTGAGATAAACTTGTACTTAAGTTCAACAAGTGTAGGACGTTATTGAATGCTAAATTCGTCATAAAATGTCGAAAAAAAATAAATGACTATTTTACTAAGTATATATCAGATTTTGAAGCATACGGTTGTGGTTTTGACATCGGCAAAAAATATGCTTAGATGATTTATAGTTTCTTTGTTCACTTGTTTGGCTCAAAACTAGCACGTTACACAGCTGGAAATGTAAGCAAAAATCCCAAAATCTATACTACGAAGCAATTATTTTAATTCAAGAAGTAGGATTCTTTGCCAAAAACACAGTGAATAAAATTAGGTCTCAGATGAGTCAACAGAAATTACATCTGCTTCGAATTGAGCTCCGTAACATAAGTAGCCAAAATATCACAATCATACAGGCATTACAAAATCTAACAAATCAGCGCACCTAAAACTAAAGTGAAACTCGTTCTGGATGAGATGTGTGAAACTAATTTCATACAGTTTTCCGCAACGTTTTGTCGCTTTTATGCAAGTAACTTGCTAAAATTAAGGTATATTTACAAAAAGTTGTCTCTGTTTTTTCATTTCGATGTTTGCACTCCTTCAAAAAAATTCGTTTTTTTCCGTTGTTTTCCAGGGCTCAGATCTACTTTAGTCTAACGTCACCCGCTGTCTGAGTTTTCAATAATTTATTCGTGAAATTTTAAATTTCAGCACATTAGCTCCGCTGTCGTCATCAACCCCTCAACAAATTTCCATCAATCGATCGCGTGCGCTGCCCCCGTTAACAACGGTTCTTCTACCAACCACTACAGCGCAAATTACACCAGATACACGTCAGCCAGCAATTGTGGCAGCCACAGGACCCAGCGAACCTCCCGGTAACTCAAGCCACAGGCAATCCCTTCGGTCAGCGGTGTCGTACATTACCCCCCATCGAACGAACGACGCTTCCAAAGGGTTAGCCCTCACCCCAGACGATCGTTCCACCCCTGAATCAAAAATGACATCATTATCAGCCAATCAGAAACCGTTATCTGTTGCTCTATTCGTCATGGAAGGAGTTATGATAGCTATACTGGCATGGGCAGGGAAGTACGGAGAGCATGGGGCACCGCGGAACGCAACCCTTTGGATGCGTTCAGTATTTGATAATAACGGCGTAATGATTAAGAGTGTTGAAACTCCGGATCCGCCTCCGACGCCTCAATTGTATCCAAGTAAGTCGACTTGAATTTATCTAATGTATAAACAGGGCACAGGTATATATAGAAACCAATGAGAGTTAGGGGCGCTGTACCTTGTTGCCAGGCGCCGTAGGTAGAAAAATTTTTATTTACAAATTAATTTGTTACAGCGCAGTACGGCATTGACTTATAAAAAAGTTACAGTCACCCTTTTACAGAGGTATGTACAGCCTACTTTTAGAATTTGAGCTGTTTGGTACTTTGGCCACTGACCAGGAACTTTGGGAATTGATCAAACATTTCGAAGAGTCTCAGGCCCGTTGCCAATGGCGGACGTGCAGAAGGTTCGCCCTCTTGGAAAAATTTAGCTTTTCTGGAAAATTTTCAATCTTGCTTGTACTGTAGTGACCCGAACAAGAGGGTGACTGATATTTATTTGGCCTCTCCAGGGGGTACCCCCTGTTATTTTTTACGGACTGTTACTTATGTTTAACCCGTGCCGCCGCCGCTCTTCGTTACTGATATATATCCAGTATCGCAACTATCTGTTGAATTAAACATTTATTTGTCTTGTGTCAATAGCTTGAGCGATAATACAAGGTTAAAAACTTAAGTACGCTTTAAAGTTTGGAACAAAACTTTATTTGGCCCTGGAGTCATTTATGCGCTACAATTGGGGATAATTGACATTTCCTTCGTTTAATTTCACACCATTCAGTCGTCGTGTTGGAAACACTTTTATTTATAAATTGTATCCAGGACCCGTATTCTCAAATGTTTGTAGAACATCTACATATAACCAGTTGGTGATAGATCTTGTAACGTTACAGCACGTAATTTTTTGCATTTTATTTAGCCTGCTACTGCGCAGCATTGAAAAGTCGCAGCTGTAGCAAGTCTATGGCTTGAGGCCTTATTACAAAATGACAATAGGTGCTAACTACAGTCGAAAATACGGCTCAAAAACAAAGAAACAGGCGGACTCGTGAGGGACAGCTCTCGTGTTGTTCTCTCTCAAGCTATGATGATGGTATTTTAAAGCTAACTGCCCATTTTCCGGCCGACTGCTTCTTCAGTCAACCAATTTTTGACACTTTTCAGTGTTTCAAGATGTTCACGTAATGATATTTGTTGGATTCGGATTCTTGATGACATTTCTTCGTCAGTACAGCTTCAGTGCGGTCGGATACAACTTTTTAATTGCTGGATATACGGTTCAACTGGCGTTGATCGTTCGAGGATTTGTTCAAACACTTGAAGCCGGAAAACATCAAATTGTTATTGATCTTGAAGCGTAAGTTAAGTGGTTTTTATGGGGTAGGATGTATCAGCGATAACCTTACTCTGAGTAACCAATGTATAAATCAGGGCTGTAACAGTAGTATAAGCATTATCATAGCGTAAGTGTAAGCCTAAACAGTAAAATTAGTCTAAAGTTTAAGCTTTACTCTATTGCAGTCCCGCAGAAAAACGTTCTTCCCCTGATCTTCACATGGGCGCTCCTAGGTATATACAATGTGGCGCAATACAAAATCACCACAAGACGAGAGTGCCCTCGGGTTGGAACATCAGCTGTTACAGCAAAGCTGTTAAATGCTTCACATAAGATAGTATGACTGTAATATGGTCAAAATGTTTGTTTTTATTTACAGGTTAATTGCGGCTGATTTCGTCTCCGGCGCTGTCCTTATATCGTTTGGTGCGGTTTTAGGCAAAACAACTCCAATGCAATTGATAACAATGGCGTCGATCGAAGTTGTGCTGTTCAGTTTTAACGAATTTATTGGAGTCAACAAATTTGGGGTAAATCGCTGTTTTCGTTTGCTGAATAAATCTTTTCTCGCGTAAAAGGTATGGCTTGCTCTGCATTTTCTCAGTAGCATTCCCGAATGTGACAAATTGTGTCATGGTGTACGCAGGTTAATGTGGTAAAAATATTAGATCAAATTGTATTAATGTTCACCAATACGGCATGCATTGCCAGGACCAATGTTACAATTAGGGCCGTTGTAATTTTTTACGCTTCACACAAATTGAATTCTTAACAACTTTTAAACTGTCAAACAGTTTCAAAACTTTAGTCGACTATTTTCTGTCGCCTTTCATGACCATAGATTCTGTGCTGTAAGCAGTGAACTGCAATTTGCATTCAAAACACAACTTTTTTTACTGTAACTTATTCCTATCAAATTGTATTTTTGCAGGCAGTCGACATTGGTGGATCAATATTTATACACTCGTTTGGTGCATATTTTGGCCTGGCAGTCGCCCGTGTGCTTAATCGCAAATCACAGTACGATAACAACAAAGAAGCGTCGGTTTATCATTCAGATTTATTTTCAATGATTGGTGAGTCTGTTTGAGTACAAGACATAGTTTCTACTATGCTTAATATTATAATATTAAAAAATTCTTTTAAACGTAATTCTGTTACGGGAATTGCATTCCCTACACACGTATCTAGAATCAGAATAAAGCTGGTAAAGGAAAGCTTATAGATATGAATATATAACTCGAGCGACGACTAAACATAAATTAACACCTTAATTTAACTGGCCTGCTGCTGCTACAACGGCTACGATGTCACTATCGTCGTCGGCAGAGCGGGAGTTTTCTTTGGATGGTCAATCCTTGGGGATTGACTCAAATATCAATTATAAACATCCCAATACTTTATATTGGCACAAGTATGAAATATCAACTACACCAGTGGTATATTAGTTGAGATTGTTATCTTGACCAGTTGATGAGAATTAAGCTCAACATACCATGCCTTGTATGGATATGTATTGTTTTTCATATTTTTATTCTTTTGCCATTGTCTCGTTTTATTATTTTCTTTTTGTTGTTATTTCTTCTATCACTGATACATTAGTGCTTCTTGCATTTTCTTTTCCTTTTCATTATGGTTTTGTATTTTGCTCTATTATCTGGCGAGGTTACATATATATGTATATACCTGAGTTCTTTGAGCCTTGGGATGACGCCCCGGGTTAAAAGGTTGCTCGGTTAAGTGGTTCTACTGTACGTAAATTCTCGGTTAAGATCTGCTTAATGGTAACCGCATGACTCTGGGCCTGACTCAGGGCACTCAAGCGCATTAGAGATATTAAAGCACACATACGTAACGGAGTGACACTTGAAATCCTATTTTTGAGGAATCGGTACGGACGGAGGTTTTCCAAGAACGGAATCAAGGGATTCCAGAGGGCCTGTCATACATTGCGGACCCTCCCCCATAGTTTTCTTGGCACCATCGGATTAGAAAATGATAGGGTTTTCCTTGATTTGTCGAGGTGAAAAGTTTTTCGAAACTTGATTTTTAAAATATATCGCCGACCAGTGTTATTCTTAACACTGGGCTGTGTTGGAGATATCATATATACATAAGAAAAGTATACCTTTGGGTGGGTATGTAAGACTTGGGTTCCCCGTTGGGAATTTATTAGTGACCTACCTTTTTTATAAAAGCTGGCACACCGTTCCCTGTGAGTTTTATGACTTGGTCCAACATTACTGAGTTTTAAACACTCTTTAAAGCCGGGTTCATATGACTACATATTTTGTTTCCAGCACTTTCTTAAGACTTTCGCTTTTAGTATTACGGTCCCTCTAATCGTTAATCAGGATGCGCTCATTCCAAAGTCGGGTTTCAGACTGTCTGACTAGAACAAATATTGCACTTAAATATCGCCAACCCATTGACTAGAAATTTAGACTACATAAGAGGATTTAGGCGCAACCGATATATATGTAACTCTGTTGTATCTTGGATTTTCGAACGAGCTTTGACCCAGTTTTTAGTTCCTATTTACATAAAACCATCTGCCTCACAATACTTTCTAATTTTAAACGGAATTTTCAAATTGTTTTCAAAATACC